>JAWPHD010004972.1:0-117500 GCA_037043455.1 Cyrtodaria siliqua
TTTTCTCGCTCGCTTCGCTCGTTCGATGCATAATGGCTAATGAGTGATTTAATTAACACATTGTTAAATCCTTTTATCTGAAAACGGACTTTTTTATTCATACATGTATGTCCATGTTACTGTAGATAATATATCAAAATATTTCGATGCACGCCCTCAGTATAAAAAAATTTCTCGCTCTCTCGACGCATAATGGCTAATGAGTGGTTTAATTAACACATTGTTAAATCCTTATATTTGAAAACGGATTTTTTTTTATTCATACATGTATGTCCATGTTATTGTAGATAGAATATCAAACAATTTCGTTGCACGCCCTCAGTATAAAAAAATTCTCGCTCGCTAGATGCATAATGGCTAATGAGTGGTTTAATTAACACATTGTTAACACCTTTTATTTGAAAATGGACTTTTTTTATTCATACGTGTATGTCCATATTACTGTAGATAAAATATCAAACAATTTAGATGCACGCCTTCAGTATAATTTTTTTTTATCGCTCGCTTCACTCGCTCGACGCATAATGGCTAATGAGTGGTTGAATTAACACATTGTTAAATCTTTTTATTTGAAAACAGACTTTTTTACCCTATCAATGCACTACCACAAACGTTTTATGAGGCTAGAGACGGACCCGAAAATTGACCAAAATATTACGCCCCCCCCTAAGCTGAAATCCTGGATCCGCCCCTGTCAATCATGCACTGCATTGCGCTAACCTGCACAAATAAGTATGATATATTACTGGAAAGATCATAAACCAAGCTTTATTGTGACATAGTGCCATTTTATGCCTTTGTACTACTTTTTGCGCAATCGGTGTCCAAAGTTGACCTATTTCAATCCAGCTGCATCGGAGTTATTTTCAGGAATTTCCCATTTTTATTAGAAATACCATTAGAAAGGCCAATCATAGCTCTTTCAGATGAGATCATTATCTTTCCTGCATCTTGATTGGTTAAGCCACAGTCACGAGTTAAACATGCCGACCTTCAACTTGCGCAACTTCCACAAGGTGCAATTTTACGTTTATTGACTGGGCATAGGTGTAAGCTTAGATCGATAAAAACTACTTTATCGATAATTAAAGTTTACAAATTGGATATCATTGTAGAGTTTAATCATTCTACTTTAAGGAAAACTAATTATTTTGAGAAAAAACAGCCGTTTGAATGCTTAAATCTTGTCAAGCAATGAATTTACAACGGTGGCACGCATACTCAGCGGTTTTCGGAAACGTGTTAAAATACACGTATAATGCTCTTTTGAAATTTTTCGTATTGGCGAGCATCAACGTGTATTGATTATTGCACATTTTACGACTGGACTTTCCCAACGGAATCTGTTGGGAAGGTTTTACGCTTTTAAACAGCATTGTTTGTACATTATATATGCACAGGTTGAAAGAAGATTTTTTTTTGAGTCGATTGGTGTTTCAAAATTTACCTGCCACGATGAAAAATCTCAGATTATCCAAATTTATCGGGAATATATCGACACATTTCCGAATTATCCAAAGTTACCGCCATCTTGTTTGAAATTCTTACCCAGATTTCAATGCATATAAGTTCACCATACGCAACCCACCATGCACCGTCGATAGAATAGAATAGAACCGTTTATTGCTACAATCGTAAAACATGGTGTTGTGTGTTTAAACTACACATATTTCATGCCGATTTAAAAGTAATATTTTTGTTATATTTATAGTATTGTTAACATTACTTGTTTTATTCGTTTATTATTCTACAGTAATAAAGAGAATATAAAATATATGAAAATTAGCAGTTTGGTAAAGATAATAATAATGAAGTTGCAAGAGTGTTCACAAGGCAAAAGTTAGCGGACGACGACGGGCGCAGACAGCTCACAACGGACCACTCGTCATCCCATAAACCCTGGGGGGTGGGGGTGGATGGGGGATTTGAATACTAGTGACAGTTATTGTTTTCGTAAACAAAATCACCATGTTCAGCTCTACCAAACACACAAGTGACACTACGATTTCTTTTTATAAAGCACAACGTCCCATCCTAGCTCAATTAAATTTGGGACTTGGTTTCCTTATTGTATTTTGTAAAGGGTTGCATAAGTAATGTTGCCTTCCGCAAATTCTGGGCTCCCATGGAACCCAAATTGTGACGGCCCATAAAATGTGCAATAAAGGCAAATATAGGTTTGCATGTAAGATGGTGTATATATAGTTATAATTTTGGTTTGGGATCTAATATCATTATGCATCTTATTTGTACTTCACCCATATTTGGGCATGGGTTCCAACATCCCCGCCCACACACCCCCCCCACACCCCACACACACCCCTCTCCCGCTCCATTTTTTTCTTCATATTTCTGTTGTTTTGGTCAATTCTTACACATATAGCTATGTTGCTCCCTCTCTCCACCCTCAACCGCCCCACCACCCCCCTCCACCACACTCGACACTCATTTTTTTTTTTTTTACATATTTGTGTGTTGTTTTGGTCAATTCTTACAAATGTAGCTATGTTGCCCCCACCCCGCACGCCCGCCTTCCAACACCCCAGGGCCTCCCCCCCGCCACACCCACACTCGAAACTCAATTTGTTTATTTATTTTTTTACATATTTCTGTGTTGTTTTGGTCAATTCTTACACATATATCTATGTTACCCCGCCCCTAATCCCGTCCCCCGCCCCACCCCCCCCCCACCCGGAACTACGCCTCCCCCCGACTCTCAACTATTTTTTCTTCTTCATATTTCTGTATTGTTTTGGTCAATTTTTACACATATAGCTATGTTGCCACTCCCCAGCTGACTCGAATCTCTATTTTTTTCATATTTCTTTGTTGTTCTGGTCAATTCGTACACATATTGCTATGCCCGCATCCCCCCCCCCCCCCCCCCCCCAGACTAAACTATATATTTTTTTATATTTCTGTATTGTTTTGGTCAATTTTATTATCTCTACTGGTCAAGTTCGAAAACCAACCAGATCGGACCAGTAAACGGCGGAGTTACGGCTCATATTTCCACTCGAAACTCGATATATATATATTTTTTTTACATATATCTGTCTCGTTTAGGTCAATTCTTATGTGGCCCTGCCACCACCCTCCCCCACTCCCCGCGTGCCCCACTTAAAACTCGATTTTTTTTTCATTTTTTTTTTACATATTTCTGTCTCGTTTTGGTCAATTCTTATGTGGCCCTGCCACCACCCTCCCCCACTCCCCACCTGCCCCACTTGAAACATGTTTTTTTTTTTTTTACATATTTCTGTGTTGTTTTGGTCAATTCTTACACATAAAGCTTTTTTTTTTTTACATATTTCTGTGTTGTTTTGGTCAATTTGTGTCCCCCCCCCCCCCCCCCACTCCAACCTTCCCAACACACCATCATCACTACCACCCCAATGTTGTTTTTTGTTTGTTTTTGCATATATAGCTGTGTTGTTTTGTTTTATCAGTTTATCAATATGTTTCGCCCCACAACCATCCCCCATCCCACCACCACCCGAATGTTGTTGTTTTTTATACAGATGTCTGTGTTGTTTTGTTTTATCAAATATACAACTATATTAATTATGCCCCCACCCCCCACCCCACCTTGGTTTATGGGCTCCCCTCACGGAGGACATGGGGAGGGAAATTGTTTTCATTTTATCTTCCATTATTGGATATTAATTTTTTTAATTTGAACGCAATCATTTACATATAAAGCAATTTAGATTAAATTCAGATACATAGATGAAATATCAATAAAAAAACAACCTGTAATGAGGCCACAATAAAAAATCGCCAGGTATCGCCTCCCTCCCCGAGTTGCCTTTCGACCACAATTCTTTTTTAAATGACAGCAACTTTGGATTAAAACTGATAAAAATAAATGAAATGTCACACCCTGCCCCAAATTTTACTATAATTTGTATGAGATTCTAACAATAATTTTTATATCGGCCCGAGTTTCTATACCCACCCCCACCCCACCCCACCCTCACATTGTTTTAGCCCTGTTTTCTGATGGTATATACTGGCTATACCATTTATTATTCTCTGAATAGTCGAGCTGCGCTGTTCTCCTACAGCTCTTGTTTAATATAAATTTCCATATTTTACAGATTGCTTAGTGGGTCGCCTCCTGAATCCACTCGTAAACTCACCCACCCCCTACACACTAAATGAAATGAATATAACAAAACAAAATAAACAAGCTTAAGTTAGGTCATGGACATACAATAGGTCTATGGTTAGGTGCTTTTCCCCCCAGATCAGGCTATAAAACAAGCGAGATTTTTTAATTTTTCTTTTAGGAGAATGTCTGAAGGGGTAATATATAATAAATATCCTGGCACCCTTCGCCCATTACCTTTTCATGTTAAGGTAAGACTTGAAAACTTTATACTAGGTACATTATACACAACGCAGTTTCGTGACACATTGTCCACAGTGGAAAATGTGTACTTATGCGCATGCGCATGCAACGTTGGTAGAGACGCGCACTTGTCAATATATTGTCAATACACATGTATAGCGATCTACGAAAAACCGATATATTATGTAAAATATGCTTCGGAAAAAAATAAAACCGAAAGTAAATGGTAAATAACTTATTATTTTGTTAGATTATCGTCATGGTTTACACACATGAGTCTGAAAAGCTGCTCAATTTAGTTCGAAAGTCACATGGGTGTTCGAGCGGTTTTTCCAGTCGGGTTTTTTGCAAAGGAAATTAGGCGTATATGCAGTTACATAGAACGTCAGAATAATAAAAAAAACTGCATAGGAGCCAATTTATTAGGCTAGTCCCTCGCTAACTTTTAAGAATAAAATGAAATTATGTAAATATTGGTGCAAAAAATTCTATTAAAAAATCAGTTTCAGGATAATAATTTTAGAGAAATTTTGTTATCATACAACTAATCTAAATCAGAAATGAAATAAACATTTCCCTTTCATTCATTCATATACCCCTCAAAGCTATGTACTTATTCATCAAACTATTGTATATATATGCAACTCAGTAGTATAATGTCAATACCAAAATAAGTGCAGGTATTTCTGTCTTCGTTGTATTCCATCACTGAATCTTTGCAAAGAACTGCCACGAAGTAATTTATGAAAAATGTGGCAAAATAAGTCAATCTTGCTACCCAGGCGGCCATGTTTGTTGTTTACTATCGATCACCCGGTGTTATGTGAGAATTCCGTGCATTGTGTAAATGCGGTTTAAACTTTATCAAATACATAACTTTATCAAATACATTTGATAAATTAATTTTAAAATTGTAATATGGAACCTCGGGTAACAATTCTAGCAAAATAATCCACAATGAAATAAAATAATTAAAAAGAAAAAAATGTTTGCAATTCTTACAAGCGTGTAGGCTTATTTAAACACCGACTGCCTAATTTGACACATGATATTTAAAATGGCAGCCTCCATAAAAAAACAGATGTGGAGAAAAATTAAAACTTTTTCTCCGAAGTCTTTTTTTAAATATGCCTTTAACCCTCATTTTTCAATACCAGTGATGGTACTGTTACTGGTGGCAGAACTTTTTGTGTCGATTTTCGTGATCAACAAAATAAAATGTAAGAGAAAGAAAATCAGATGATGTAATTCAGCTGCAAACGTTGTCAGCTCACATAATATATGCCATTTTAACTGATTTTGTAAACGGCATTGAATAGCCTCCAAGTTCTGAGACTGAATAATACAAAATGTGTGCATATGCAGTAGCCCGAGTAGGTCGTGTTGCCTTTTTTTTTTAGAACCACTGGCCGAAAGGCTAGCAGAGCTGATGTTGTCCGTCAACATCCCATAAGCTTATGAGCTTATCTCAGAGCTTATGAGAGATGTCCGTTATCAGTGTTAACTTTTGCCTTGTGATCAGATAGGGCCTTCATTATTAATTGGATCTTTACCGAACATTGCAAGGATCTTTATATCAATGAAAGCTTGGACAAGTTTGAAAACCAGCCAGATCGGATTAGTTTCACCGAAATTATGACCCTTGTTTGCAGAAAAATGCCATAAATTGCCTTGTGAACACTCTAGATAGCACCTTCATTTATTATTTGATCTTTACCAAACTTGCACAGATTGTTAATATCAATGAAAGCTCCGACAAGTTAGAAAACCAGCCAGATTGGATCAGCAGTGTTTTTTTTCTGTGTTTTGTGAATGCAGCCTGTGCCTGTGCCATTGTGAAAAATAGCGGCATTTTTCTAGAAATTGTGAAAATTGTGAAATATTATAACAAAAGAAAAAGAAACTGTTTTCAGTTTTAATTTCACAGTTTAATATCCCTTGGTTTTAAGTTTTGTTTTTAGTAAATACAGACTAGTTTTAACACCAGCGTATATTAAGACTAGTATCCTTATTGGTCTGTATTTTTTTTATTTTTTTTTTTTCAGATTGTGATTTTTTTTTATATAATTGTGAAAAAAGTATACTTTTTGGCATTGTGAATGGGGCCGAATAACGGCCCCAAATTAGGCATAAAAAAAACACTGATCAGTAACACCAGAGTTACGGCCCTTGAGTTTCTTAAATATGCTATAGTGGGAAACTGGGGTCGTGAGTTCAAATCTCATGGATGTGGGTTTAAATCCCACTGTGGGCAATTTTTTTAGATCACCTAGGGTCGGTGATCTATTGGGATCACTCTTCGTCCGTCGTTAACTTTTGCTTCAAATGACTTTTCCTCAGAATTTTGACCAAACTTCACATGTATGATCCTTCGATGAATGCTTTTTAGATGTGTTAAAATTAGGTCAGCGCGACATCCAAGTTGCCCGCCATTACCATATACAGTCAGAGCTCTAACCTTACACAGTTTTATAACTGCTGGAAGTAATTAAAATGCCAAATTATTATCTCCCTTTGGTTTAGAGTAGCAGATTCTTTTCCCTAATAACCATTTGTAACCTAAATCAGTTACCAAGATCATTTGCTAATAAATCAAAATAGTTGCCAAATGTGTAGTGTTTATTTATGTCTGAATACTTATTTAATATTAAGGATAAATACATCTTCATCAAGATCCAGTTAGCAGTTGTTCACTAATTATCATGTTGGAGCCTACAAAATGATTTTTAATGGATTTTGATGCATGTGAGAGGCCTTGCGCATTGAATTTTCATCCATGCTCATAGAATTTTATTGCATGGTTACAATAATAATCACCCTAACTGGAGAAAATAATATATATATATTTATATATAGGGAAAATTCCTGTACAGAAGATAGAATGCATCTAAACTTGAATGATTTTGTGGAAGTAACTGATTCTGGTTACTATCCCAGTTTTAGTGTTTTTTTAAATAAGAGTCACGGGTTATGAAAAACTGACTGATATATGGTCGAAAACGTAAAAAATCGTCTTCTCAAGAACCGCTGGACAGATTTTGACATTTTTTCTCTCTTAAAATGGTCGCCAACGACTAGACTATTAAGTTTGTTCACATGAAGTCCCCTGGGTAAAAAATGAGGATCCAAAGTTTGTATATTGAGGTTTTGCATGTTTTTCATAGACTTATGTAGGAAAAAACTTTAAAAATCTTCTTCTCTGAAACCACAAGGCACAGAGCTTTCATATATTACATGTAGCATCAGTTTATTGTCCTCTACTAAGTTTGTTTAAATGGTGACCTTGGGGTGTAATTTGGCCCCGCCCCGGGGGTCACAGTTTTACATAGACTTATATAGGAAAAACATTACAAAAACTTCTCAGAAACTGCAAGAGCCATATGTTTAATATTTAACCTTTGCTATATAAGCATGATAAGCTTTTGGTCCTCTACCAAGTTTGTTCAAATGGTGACCCTGATGTCAATTTGGCCCCGCCCCGGGGCTCGCAGTTTTACATAGACTTGTACAGGAAAAAAATTCTCTTTTCTGAAACTACAAGAGCCATTAACTTTAAGATTATGGTCCTTTACCAAGTTTGTTCAAATGGTGACCCTGGGGTCACATTTGGCTCCGCCCTGGGGGTCACAGTTTTACATAGGCTTGTATAGAGGAAAACTTTAAAAAAAATCTCTTCTCTGGAACTGCAAGAGCCAAAGGTTTAATATTTTGCATTTGCTATAAGCTTATGGTCATCTACTTTTGACCCTGGAGGTCACAGTTTTACATAGACTTATATAGGGAAAAAATGAAAAAATCTTGTCTGAAACTACAAGAGCCAGAGGTTTAATATTTGGCTTTTACAATAAGATTATGGTCCTTTACCAAGTTTGTTCAAATGGTGACATGTTTTACATAAACTTGTATCTAGGGAAAAACTTAAAAAATTAGCTTCTCTGAAACCACAAGGCACACAGCTCTCATATATTACATGTAGCCCTGGGTTCACATTTGGCCCTGCCCCAGGTGTTACACTCTAGCACCTTCGTTTTGAATTTGATCTTTACCAAACTGTCAGTGGCTTTATATCAATGTTGTTAACATAACAGAGGCCACATTTCTTGAACAATCTTAACTACTCAGGTGATCGATTTAGGGACCATGTTGGCCCTCTTGTTTTTAAATCTTTTTGTTTTTAGCCAGTTGAGCTTTAATATAGGATGCTGTGTTGTCCAACGTCCGTCTGCCTGTCCGTCATTAACTTTTGCCTCGTGGGCACTCCAGCCCGTCAATTTGTAATCTGATCTTAACCAAACTTAACAGTAGTTATATATCCTTAAGATCTCGGACGAGTTTGAAAACCAGCCAGATCGGACCTGTATCACCAGAGTTATGGCCCTGGATTTAGTTAAAAATGCTGTATTTTGCCTCGTTAAGACGATAGGGCGTTCATTTTTCATCCAAACTTTGCCAGATTGTTAATATCAATGAAAGCTTGGACATGTTCGAAAACCAAACAAATCTGAATAGTAACACCGGAGTTATGACCCTTGATTTAGTCAAAAATGCTAAATTTTGTCTCATTAAGCTGGATTTCAACGAAACTTTGCAGGGATGGTCATTACCAAGCCTAGTTGTACATATCGTCACCGTGTTCCAGTTGAATGATTTTGGCAGAGATATATGGCCCTTTCAAGGTTTTAATACGCAATCTTTGTCAGGACTAGTTCTCCTGAACCCCTGGTCCGATTTCAACGAAACTTGGCAAGGGTAATCAGTACCAAGCGTAGCTGCACATATTACTGCCATGTTACAGTTGAATGAATTTTGGCAGAGTTATAATTATGGTCCTTTAAAGGTTTTAATACACTAACTTTGTACAGACTAGCTCTCCAGAACCTCTGGCGGGATTTCAACGAAACTTGGCAGAGATGATCAGTACCAAGCCTAATTGCATGTCCCGGTTGAATGATTTTTGACATAGTTATGGTTCCTTATACACAAACTTTATTTGGCTTTCCTGAACCCCTGGTTGGATTTCAATGAAACTTGGCAGGAATAATCGGTACCAACCCTAGTTGCGCATATCCTTGTCGTGTTCTGGTTGATTGATTTTTGATGGAGTTTTGGCTCTTTAACGGTTCTAATACATAAACTTTGTCCGGACTAGTTCTCCTCAATCACCTGTCGGCTTTCATTTTGGTTGCATATATGATTGTCGTGTTCCAGTTGAATGATTTTTGGCAGAGTTATGGCCTTTAAAGGTTTTAATACACAAACTTTGTCCAGGCTGGTTCTCTTGATCCCCTAGCCAAATTTCAACTAAACTTGGTAGGGATGATCATTAACAAGTCTAATTGCGCTTATCATCGTCATTTTCCAGTTGAATGATTTTCTGCAGATTTATGGCCCTTTCCCCAGTAGGGGAGACATCTGTTTTTACGAGAATCAACCTCTAGTTCTAATTTGGTATGGTTATATAGTAACTCGAGGCACGACAAATTATAAAACGAGTTTTGATAGCCTACATAAAGAGGCCCCTCGTTTTTTTCAACAAATACTTGCAGTAATTTATTATAACGGGACTTTCTGTCTTGTGACGCTAACCCTTTGAGATTTTATGTTCATGTTTTTCAAAAAAATTCTTTCAGAAGAGTTTTATTTGCAAATAAATCAGATTGCTGTGTGTCCCTTTAAATCTGGAAAGCAGAAAACACGCCATATTTTTAATGCATTTCAAGTTTGTCAGCAATCTTAGCTAATTAAATGACTGTAAACTAGCCAACTTTAAAACCACGGAGAAAACAAACAATAATAATTTGCTGTTTGGATTGTCATTAACACATTTGCTGGTCTTACTTTTATTATGAGTGTGGGTTAATTTAAAATATTTACTCAGTTGTTATGGCATGACAGTACATTAATCACAAGATTCTTAATTTCACACAGATGAAGTAGCACTATGTAATTAAATAAATTGTTTTAAATTCTAATTAACTCAAGATTTTGCCAGTTGTTAAAAAATACATGTATCTATTTGCGTTGTATTTGGTTGCCGACTCAAGAATTTTCCCGTTCATTTAACCTTTGTTTTAAAATAAACAACACCATTACTATGGAGATTATTTATGGCTTTCTCGCCATCATTAAATACTAATAAAAATATTTTTATGCCGCAATTGTATGGTGATTACGAAAGGGCTTTGAAAAAAACAAACAAAAACTCTGTTGAATATTTTTTCCAACTGGGATCTGCCCCGTTAATTTAACCATTAACAGCATCACTAGGGAGATTATTTGTTTGTTCTCACCATATAAATCATAAATAATTTTTGCCATGAAGCAGTGATTTGTGTAAACGCCTTGAAAAAAAAGTATTATATCTCCTTTCCTTCTCGAGAGTTTGCCTATTAGTCATTATTGGAATAAAATTACATTATTAGAAAGGTTTTTATTTGGCTTTAAGTTGATATAAAATATAATTATTCGGTTAAACATGGATGTATAATGTGTGGGTGTGACGTATATATATTGCAGGTCTCTCGCATCCTGTCACGTTAAGCCTGTACTAAAGTCGATAACTCTGTGTATAATCAATGTTACCCATAATTTTTCCAGATCAGCTCCAGTACCTTTAAAATAAATAACGATAAATTAGATCAACTCACAGAAGTATGACAATGTTAAACTTTACTTTTCAGATACAGAGATTGACTGGGTTGCATATATGCAAGAAGTGGAGGGGGTGGTAAATGGCACATACGATTACACACTACTGAAAGGGGATACAGGACCTCTTGTGTAAGGACAGTTACATGTATATCATACTATACAGTTTGGTTTTGGGGGAAATGATGAAAATTCCAAACTTTGTTACATTATAATTTTTAAATACAGTCTAGTAATAGATAGGTATCTGCATCGTTGCTGTGAAGAGAGAGAAAAAAAAATCCCTATCACCTTTCCTATTTTTTGGGGAACAAGACCAGAAACAGACCTATTTTTTTATTTGGCCTTAAGGGTGCCCTCTGCTGAGGTTTTGGATTTTTGCACTTCCGGAAATTTACATTTGTTATATTTCAAAAATTATAATAAAACTGGAAAAAATAATTATACAGTAACAAACTTATGCCCAATAGGGATATTTTAGTGCAAAAAAAATTAAAAAAAATTAGATTTTTTTTTTTACCTCACATGTTGTGCCCAAAATTGACAATTTTTAACATAAGCCAAAATGGGGGGTAGGGGTACAAAAGATGGTATTTCTCAAAAACCATTTAAGATATTCACTTAATTTAAACTTTATTACAAAGACATGTGTTAGCATATACATAGACAGGAATAAAAAGTATTTTCCTATTATTTGTTACAGACCTATGCCGTTATATGTCAGAGCTCGTCGAAATCTAAAAAAGCACATTTTTTTCTCAGTTTTTATTGAATATCTTTCTTATATGCACACCGACCCCCAATTTTTATTTTTTCATTCTGATACTCAGGTCTTGTATATATTGTAGACAAAATATCTCAAAAATTTATCTGTTCCTTTATCATGAAAAATTTATGGATCACAAATTTAAAAATGCAATTTATAGTAAACTGGGTGGGGTAATGACAAGGGATGTACTAATTTTTCAGATGGTGATAAAAATACCCCAACCCTTAATTGTTCGTCCTAAAGTATGATCTATTACATTAAAAAAGACGGAAAATCGATACCTGTTCTGCAAACCACACTACACACATGTAAGTTGCCATACACAATTTGCAGCTGATTCAGAATTTAAAACCGCACTGTGAGAGTGTATTACTAAAGATTAATTTTGCGAAAAAGTTAAATCACCGACCCATCATTATTTTTCCAGAAACTAACTAGTAATATGTTAGTCTTCATAAAAAACAGGGAAATAATTTTTTTTATCTGTTCTGATATTCACCAGAGGGCACCCTTAAATGAATTTGTGCTGTAATTGTTTTACATGTTTATATTGCATGAAGCGTTGATATATAAATGTGCTTGCTCCTATATATAAATTGCTCGCAAGTTATGTGATAAATATTATATAGTGAAACACCCATTTGTTCTTGTTTTGTGAATACCAGATAAATATTTTATTGTGAGTTCTCCACTGTATTTATATTTGTGTTGTTCTTTCAGATACCCCGCTGGGTTTGTGTACATGTTCACGGCTCTGTATTATGTTACTGACCTAGGCCGTGACATCCAGATGGCCCAGTACATATTTGCTGCCGTGTATCTACTTTCACTTACAGTAATATTTGATATCTATCGGCGAGTTAAAAAGGTAAGTAGTTACTTGTATTATGTTTGATATCGATAGAAGAGTTAACAGATGCTTGTATTGATATTTGACCGGCTAACTATACTATTGGAAAGTTGAAACAAGATGCTATTGCTTGTATTGATATTTGACAGGCTAACTGTACTATTGGAAAGTTGAAAACAATTATTCAGTATGCTTTTACTTGTACTTATATTTGGTAGGTTTTAGGGAGTTAAAGGGGATGTTTTTGCTTGCAGTTATAATTAAAAGCAAACCAGGGCTTTTCCTCTGTATTTTGGGAAAAAGGTCCCTAGATCGAATTTGGGATTTTTTATCGACAAATTGCCAATAGTACATTATGAACAATTATCATTTAAACAGTGATTTGAACCTGTTAGAGTTTGAGAGTGGTAACAACAATCAAATATTTAAATGAGTAACTTATATAAGTGACACCAAGACTATAGAACATGTCGATAAAAACAACAGCAGATGTCTAATTATATGCTGTACATTTCAGGTGCCCCCGTTTGTGTTCTTCTTCATGTGCTGTGCATCCTACAGGATTCATTCCATCTACATCCTGCGCATGTTTAATGACCCAGTGGCTATGTTGTTTCTATATATAGCAGTTGACCTGTTTCTCACAAACAGATGGTCTCTTGGCTGCTTAATGTACAGGTATGTAATGTTTTTTTAATTTTTAGCTTGACTATTCGAAGAATAGGGAGAGCTATCCTACTCACCTTGGCATTGGCGTTCCCAGCTTCACCTTAAAGTTTTTGTGCAATAGATTTATAATTTCAAAACTACTCAAGCTATTGCATTAAAACTTTATACTGTTTCACATCAAATTGTGTACCTTATCCAACCATCCCCATAACTCTTCCATTCATTTTGACAAAATTATGTCAAACTTTTACAAATAATTTGATATTTTTAGCTCGACAAGAAGAATATTATGAGTGCTATAGGTCAAAGTTCATGGGTCACAAAATACATTAACCTCTGAAAAGGTTAATGTTTACGTCCGCGTTTCTTAACATGTAAATAACTTCATACCTTTTTTTATTCATCTTGTTTACACAATAGAGGCCACATTTCTTGAGCAATCCTTAATAACCAAACTTTCACAGATTGTATATGACCATACGATCTCGGACGATAATGAGCAAGATCGGACCAGTAACACCAGATGGCCCCTGAATTAGCAAAAAATGCAGTTTTTCATCTTGTTTACACGATAGTGGCCACCACATTTCTTGAGCAATCTTAATCAAACTTACACAGGTTACAAGTGTATTTTGTTTCTTTTTTATTTTTTTTTATTTTTTTTTTACATATTTCTCTGTTGTTTTGGTCAGTTCTTACACATATAGCTATGTTGCGTTCATGCACACACACACACACACACACACACACACACACACTTAAATATCTTGTATGGAATTATTATTATTATGACATAACCTGCGTGTCATCACAGAAAAATTGTGGCCCTTGATTTAATGAAAATTCCAATGTTTTCCTTCTTGACACATCCTGCTCGCCCCTTTGTTTTCACTTTTTTTTTCTGATGGTATGCCAGGTGTATCATTTCTTGTTCTCTGAAAATTCGAATAGTGGAGCTGCGCTGTTCTCCGACAGCTCTTGTTCTTAACCTAGAAATAAAAGGCCACTTATCGCGTGCTTATGGCTGTGTTGAACTGAGCACATAACATATGCATACATGTTATTTTTCTAGAATTCTGATTTAAAAGGAGATTGTAACATATGAAATCTCCTTTTGTTGGTTACAATTGATCATTAGGATCATACAGATACATTTCATTCCAAGACAGGAGGCATAGTGGTCTAATGATAGCATGCAAGAGAGGAGGCGTAGTGGTCTAATGGTAGCATGCAAGACAGGAGGCGTAGTGGTCTAATGGTAGCATGCAAGACAGGAGGCGTAGTGGTCTAATGGTAGTATGCAAGACAGGAGGCATAGTGGTCTAATGGTAGCATGCAAGACAGGAGACATCTGGCTATCTGCAGCATCAGTCGGGATGTGGTGTCTGGCTATCTGCAGCATCAGTCGGGAAGTGGTGTCTGGCTATCTGCAGCATCAGTCTGGATGTGGTGTCTGGCTATCTGCATCATCAGTCAGGATGTGGTGTCTGGCTATCTGCAGCATCAGTCAGGATGTGGTGTCTGGCTATCTGCAGCATCAGTCTGGATGTGGTGTCTGGCTATCTGCATCATCAGTCAGGATGTGGTGTCTGGCTATCTGCAGCATCAGTCTGGATGTGGTGTCTGGCTTTCTGCCGTGTCAGTCTGGATGTGGTGTCTGGCTATCTGCAGCGTCAGTCTGGATGTGGTGTCTGGCTATCTGCAGCGTCAGTCGGGATGTGGTGTCTGGCTATCTGCAGCATCAGTCGGGATGTGGTGTCTGGCTATATGCAGCTGGTGTCTAGCTATATGCATCATCAGTCTGGATGTGGTGTCTGGCTATCTGCATCATCAGTCTGTAGTTGGTGTCTGGCTATCTGCAGCATCTGTCGGGATGTGGTGTCTGGCTATCTGCAGCATCAGTCTGAATGTGGTGTCTGGCTATATGCATCATCAGTCTGGATGTGGTGTCTGGCTATATGCATCATCAGTCGGGATGTGGTGTCTCGCTATCTGCAGCATCAGTCTGGATGTGGTGTCTGGCTATCTGCAGCATCAGTCTGGATGTGATGTCTGGCTATCTGCAGCATCAGTCTGGATGTGGTGTCTGGCTATCTGCAGCGTCAGTCGGCATGTGGTGGCTGGCTATCTGCAGCGTCAGTCTGGATGTGGTGTCTCGCTATCTGCAGCATCAGTCTGGATGTGGTGTCTGGCTATATGCATCATCAGTCGGGATGTGGTGTCTCGCTATCTGCAGCATCAGTCTGGATGTGGTGTCTGGCTATCTGCATCATCAGTCTGGATGTGGTGTCTGGCTATCTGCAGCGTCAGTCTGGATGTGGTGTCTGGCTATCTGCATCATCAGTCTGGATGTGATATCTGGCTATCTGCATCATCAGTCAGGATGTGGTGTCTGGCTATCTTTCAAGTTAGTCGGGATATGGTGTCTGGCTATCTGCAGCATCAGTCTGAATGTGGTGTCTGGCTATATGCATCATCAGTCTGGATGTGGTGTCTGGCTATCTGCATCATCAGTCTGTATGTGGTGTCTCGCTATCTGCAGCATCAGTCTGGATGTGATGTCTGGCTATCTGCAGCATCAGTCTGGATGTGGTGTCTGGCTATCTGCATCATCAGTCTGAATGTGGTGTCTGGCTATCTGCATCATCAGTCTGGATGTGGTGTCTGGCTATATGCAGCTTCAGTCTGGATGTGGTGTCTGACTATCTGCATCATCAGTCGGGATGTGGTGTCTGACTATCTGCATCATCAGTCTGAATGTGGTGTCTGGCTATCTGCATCATCAGTCTGAATGTGGTGTCTGGCTATCTGCATCATCAGTCTGAATGTGGTGTCTGGCTATCTGCATCATCAGTCGGGATGTGGTGTCTGGCTATCTGCAGCATCAGTCTGGATGTGGTGTCTGGCTATATGCATCATCAGTCTGGATGTGATGTCTGGCTATCTGCAGCATCAGTCTGGATGTGGTGTCTGGCTATCTGCATCATCAGTCTGAATGTGGTGTCTGGCTATCTGCAGCATCAGTCTGGATGTGGTGTCTGGCTATCTGCAGCATCAGTCTGGATGTGGTGTCTGGCTATCTGCATCATCAGTCTGTATGTGGTGTCTGGCTATCTGCATCATCAGTCTGGATGTGGTGTCTGGCTATCTGCAGCATCAGTCTGGATGTGGTGTCTGGCTATATGCATCATCAGTCTGTATGTGGTGTCTGGCTATCTGCATCATCAGTCTGGATGTGGTGTCTGGCTATCTGCATCATCAGTCTGGATGTGGTGTCTGGCTATCTGCATCATCAGTCTGGATGTGGTGTCTGGCTATCTGCAGCATCAGTCTGGATGTGGTGTCTGGCTATCTGCATCATCAGTCTGGATGTGGTGTCTGGCTATATGCATCATCAGTCTGGATGTGGTGTCTGGCTATCTGCAGCATCAGTCTGGATGTGGTGTCTGGCTATCTGCATCATCAGTCTGGATGTGGTGTCTGGCTATCTGCAGCATCAGTCTGGATGTGGTGTCTGGCTATCTGCATCATCAGTCGAGATGTGGTGTCTGGCTATCTGCAGCATCAGTCTGGATGTGATGTCTGGCTTTCTGCATCATCAGTCTGGATGTGGTGTCTGGCTATCTGCATCATCAGTCTGGATGTGATGTCTGGCTATCTGCATCATCAGTCGAGATGTGGTGTCTGGCTATCTGCAGCATCAGTCTGGATGTGATGTCTGGCTATCTGCATCAACAGTCTGGATGTGGTGTCTGGCTATCTGCAGCATCAGTCGAGATGTGGTGTCTGGCTATCTGCAGCATCAGTCTGGATGTGATATCTGGCTATCTGCATCATCAGTCTGGATGTGGTGTCTGGCTATCTGCATCATCAGTCTGGATGTGATGTCTGGCTATCTGCGTCATCAGTCGAGATGTGGTGACTGGCTATCTGCAGCATCAGTCTGTATGTGATGTCTGGCTATCTGCATCATCAGTCTGGATGTGGTGTCTGGCTATCTGCAGCGTCAGTCTGGATGTGATTTCTGGCTATCTGCATCATCAGTTGGGATGTTGTGTCTGGCTGTCTGCATCGTCAGTCTGGAAGTGGTTTCTGGCTATCTGCATCATCAGTCGGGATGTGGTGTCTGGCTATCTGCATCGTCAGTCGGGATTTGGTGTCTGGCTATCTGCAGCATCAGTCGAGATGTGGTGTCTGGCTATCTGCAGCATCATTCGCGATGTGGTGTCTGGCTATCTGCAGCATCAGGGCTATCTGCAGCATCAGTCGGGATGTGGTGTCTGGCTATCTGCAGCATCAGGCGGGATGTGGTGTCTGGCTATCAGCAGCATCAGTAGGGATGTGGTGTCTGGCTATCTGCAGCGTCAGTCAGGATGTGGTGTCTGGCTATCTGCAGCGTCAGTCTGGATGTGGTGTCTGGCTATCTGCAGCGTCAGTCTGGATGTGGTGTCTGGCTATCTGCAGCATCAGTCAGGATGTGGTGTCTGGCTATCTGCAGCATCAGTCTTTATGTGGTGTCTGGCTATCTGCAGCGTCAGTCAGGATGTGGTGTCTGGCTATCTGCAGCATCAGTCGGGATGTGGTGTCTGGCTATCTGCAGCATCAGTCGGGATGTGGTGTCTGGCTATCTGCATCATCAGTCTGTATGTGGTGTCTGGCTATCTGCAGCATCAGTCGGGATGTGGTGTCTTGCTATCTGCAGTGTCAGTCGAGATGTGGTGTCTGGCTATCTGCAGCATCAGGCGGGATGTGGTGTCTGGCTATCTGCAGCATCAGTCTGTATGTGGTGTCTGGCTATCTGCAGCGTCAGTCAGGATGTGGTGTCTGGCTATCTGCAGCGTCAGTCGGGATGTGGTGTCTGGCTATCTGCAGCATCAGTCTGTATGTGGTGTCTGGCTATCTGCAGCGTCAGTCGGGATGTGGTGTCTGGCTATCTGCAGCATCAGTCGGGATGTGGTGTCTGGCTATCTGCAGCATCAGTCGGGATGTGGTGTCTGGCTATCTGAAGCATCATTCGCGATGTGGTGTCTGGCTATCTGCAGCATCAGTCGGGATGTGGTGTCTGGCTATCTGCTGCATCATTTGTGATGTGGTGTCTGGCTATCTGCAGCATCAGGCGGGATGTGGTGTCTGGCTTTCTGCAGCATCAGTCAGAATGTGGTGTCTGGCTATCTGCAGCGTCAGTCGGGATGTGGTGTCTTGCTATCTGCAGCGTCTGTTCAGCATCCACCTGCCATCATTCCAAAACTAAGAGTTGCTATAACTTTTTCATTTCTTTATATTGTTTCATCAAACTTTCAATACATACACCTCATGACAATGGTCACATGACCTTACCAAAATATAAGGTCAAGGTCATACAACAAGGCAAAATTTCTGGGTTCAACTGTAATTTGTTTTGAAGCCTGCTAAGCATGGCAGACACTTAGAGTTAACTGTGTTCATCGTCAGCGAAGTCAGGGGCTTCACACTCAATTCTGCTCAGTAACTTGCGAAGGGTCAAACTTTATAACTTGATTGTCCTTGGTGAGAGGATGACCCCAAAAAGGCTCAGTAGGTCAAAGGTCAAAGTCACTGAGAACTGATAATGAAAAATTGATTCAGCTCAATAACATTTTGTGAAGTGTGGACTCACCATCGTTAAACTTAATAATTTGATTGTCCTTGGTGAGGGGATAACTCATATTGATTTTGGAGTCAGAAGCTCAAAGGTCAAGGTCAGTGGTAAACACACGGCAGGGCGACACAAGTGTTTTAAGGAACATCCCTCTAGTATGGTCTCGAAAATTTAACATTGGGTATAATTGTTTAATTTCTTCCGATTTCTTCATAACACTTTCAATATATACACTTTATGACCATAGTATACTTGTTCAAGAAGTTCTTGTTTCCAAGCCAGCAGCAATCATATTTAAGGATACACTGGGCATGGCACGGTTGTTCTGAAAGACAAGGATACACTGGGCATGGCACGGTTGTTCTGAAAGACAAGGATACACAGGGCATGGCACGGTTGTTCTGAAAGACAAGGATATACTGGGCATGGCACGGTTGTTCTGAAAGACAAGGATACACTGGGCATGGCACGGTTGTTCTGAAAGACAAGGATACACAGGGCATGGCACGGTTGTTCTGAAAGACAAGGATATACTGGGCATGGCACGGTTGTTCTGAAAGACAAGGATACACTGGGCATGGCACGGTTGTTCTGAAAGACAAGGATACACTGGGCATGGCACAGTTGTTCTGAAAGACAAGGATATACTGGGCATGGCACGGTTGTTCTGAAAGACAAGGATACACTGGGCATGGCACGGTTGTTCTGAAAGACAAGGATACACTGGGCATGGAAGGGTTGTTCTGAAAGACAAGGATATACTGGGCATGGCATGGTTGTTCTGAAAGACAAGGATACACTGGGCATGGCACGGTTGTTCTGAAAGACAAGGATACACTGGGCATGGAAGGGTTGTTCTGAAAGACAAGGATACACTGGGCATGACAGGGTTGTTCTGATAGACAAGGATACACTGGGCATGGAAGGGTTGTTCTGAAAGACAAGGATACACTGGGCAAGGCAGGGTTGTTCTGAAATGGCAGTGTTGTTCTGAAAGACAAGGATACACTCGGGGTATAGCAGGGTTGTTCTGAAAGACAAGGATACACTGGGCATGGCAGGGTTGTTCTGAAAGACATTCACTCTTTGATTTACTTTGTTTATAATTAAAGTTGAAAATGGTTTGACAGAATAGTAGAAATAATATATATATAAGGAATGACTGTTATTTTTGAAACCTTGATGTTAGCATGAACTACATCTGAGCACAAGCAAAGTTTACACGCACTCCTTTGTATGCTGTAAGAAATGTTTATTTAGTGGACATCATATTTTAACGCCATTAGCGGACATTGTCCGTGCGCTAATTCAAAATGTCCACTAAAAAAGAACGATTTTCTTATCAAAAGTCATCCATTGTCGCTGAATTCCTTCAAGTTGAACATAGAACTGGCTGTGAATGTTTATATTTAGTTCGCAGTTTGTAAGATTAATAGTTTCTAATTCAACAAAAAAAAGAGAACTTGTTCAGTACGAATATAATTTCTCACATAAATTAATTGTATAAAGTATAAATTAGTCGTCTGTGTACTGTTATTCTGGCGTATTGTACATATTGTATCTATTTACAGAACGAGTCGGAAATTTCTGTGGTTATTATCGGATTAACTCGCGAAAGCCGTTTTAACAAAAGATAGCAGTTTGCAAGACTTGCAAATTGGGTTTGGTTTTGTCGAGTTTGTAAGATGTAATCACTCAGCTTGCTCAGAAATGAAAATAGCAATACAAAACAATTTTATTGACAGGCTGAGGGTATGAGCAACAAATAAAGGCAATCAAAACTGCCGCGCCGATGATGACCTTGCGCTAATTAATCATTGCGCTAATATGACCGAAACCATAAATTATTCCATTGCACTAAATTTCAAATACGCTAAATAATCATTTCTTACAGTATCACTTTCTTTGCTGATGTCCTGATGTACAGTAGTCATCTCTCATTACACTCCAAACATAAAGTTCTTTCCTTCAGTGGAAGACATAGTATTAGCTATAACAACAAAGACAACTACTACTAATTTAAATTAAAAACCTTTGAATTATTGCTGGAATATTTGTGTAGTTTAGGTGTATCAGTGAAGATGAACATACTGCTGTTTGCACCTGCCCTCCTGCTACTGTTGTTGGCAAGTCAGGGAACTCTAGGAACAGTGAAACATCTCATCATCTGTGCACTACCACAGGTAAGTTGTCTACCTCGTATTTTGTACCATTCCTAGTATTTGATGTATATTATAGAACTCAATAACAAAATCAAAGCTGCAGACTGGGTTATTTAATGATGAGGGCAGACAGGGGTCAGTTTATCAAAGATATAGGCTAGCAACTCAGGATAAAATAATGATGTTTCAGATTTTACTCTTCATATTAAAAACATGGCTGTGTCAGTTTTCCTTAAAAAGTTACCCATTGGATTATTAATTTGTATATGATTGTATCTGCTATACTATAGCCATTGTCTTCTGTTTTGACTCCTGGGGTCATATATGTATCCTAGAACTTTGGTTGCCATGGAGTTATTTGTACATTTATCTGAGAACTTTGGTTGCCATGGAGGTTATTTGTACATTTATCCTATAACTTTGGTTGCGGAGAAGTTATTTGTTAATTTATCCTAGAACTGTGGTTACCATGTAGTTATTTGTACATGTATTCTAGAACTTTGGTTGCCATGGCATTATTTGTTCATGTGTACTAGAGGGTTGCCATGGAGTTATTGTTTGAGAGTTTTCATCTACAGGTCATACTTGCTGGGCCATTTTTACTTGCCAACCCGTGGGGCTACATTATCATGTCATTCAACCTTGGGCGTCAGTTCTTCTATGAGTGGACAGTAAATTGGCGATTACTTCCAGAGGAAATGTTTCTCAACAGACACTTCCAGCTGGCACTGCTATTGACACACATTGCAATATTGATGTTGTTTATTATAATCAAATGGAGAAAGTAAGTAGTCTGCACTTCGGTATATAACTTTTACATATACTTTTTTCTTGATGTCAGGTCACAGCTATAATGTTGTTATATGTCAGTTTGAACAACTTCCGAATGACCGTAAACATTGCGCATTCTGCAGGATAATTTCGAATCCATAACACCCACACTCCTGAAACTTCATAAGTCCATTGCCCTTGATAAGCAGAGAAAGCCTATTGCTTCTGTATGGCAAGTCTATTGTTTCAGTAGGTCAACAGTCAAGGTCACCTAACATAAATAAACAGATTCCGCGCGATAACTTCCAAACCGTAACACCCAGACTCTTGAAACTTCATAGGTACAATGCCCTTGTTGAGAAGAGGAACCTTATTGTTTTTGGGCTCAGTAGGTCAAATGTCTCGATGACATCATATGGAAATATGCATTCCTAGCGATAACTTGAAAGCTTTATACCCTAATGAAACTTGATACTATTTTTATGGTGAGTAGGTCATGTTGCATTTTCATAAAAACTTCATAGATACATTGCCCTTGGTGAGAGGAGGAACCCTATTGTATTTGGGGTCAGAATATCAAAGGTCAAGGTCATTCAAGGTCACCATGACCTTATATGGAAATACAAATTTGGCGTGATAACTTTGATAGCCCACATATTCTTAAAACGTCATATGTACATTGCCCTTTGTGAGAGGAGGAACCCTGTTTTATTTAGGTTCAGTAGATCAAAAGTCAAGGTCACTAACACTGCTTATATATGCATATAGTATGTATGACCTGCAGACACAAACACTGCTTATATATGCATATAGTATGGATGACCTGCAGACACAAACACTGCTTATATAATTATGCATAATATGTATGACCTGTAGACACAAATGCTGCTTATATAATTATGCATATAGTATGTATGACTCGTAAACACAAACATTGTTTATATATTCATATATTATGTATGACCTGCAGACACCAACAACACTGCTTATATATGCATATATAGTATGTATGACCTGCAGACACAAATTAAACACTGCTTATATATGCACATAGTATGTATGACCTGCAGACACAAACACTGCTTATATAATTATGCATAATATGTATGACCTGCAGACACAAACACTGCTTATATATGCATATAGTATGTATGACCTGCAGACACAAACACTGCTTATATATGCACATAGTATGGATGACCTGCAGACACAAACACTGCTTATATAATTATGCATAATATGTATGACCTGCAGACACAAACACTGCTTATATATGCACATAGTATGTATGACCTGCAGACACAAACACTGCTTATATATGCACATAGTATGTATGACCTGCAGACACAAACACTGCTTATATATGCACATAGTATGTATGACCTGCAGACACAAACACTGCTTATATGCACATATAGTATGTATGACCTGTAGGCACAAACACTGCTTATATATGCATATATAGTATGTATGACCTGCGGACACAAACACTGCTTATATATGCACATAGTATGTATGACCTGCAGACACAAACACTGCTTATATATGCACATAGTATGTATGACCTGCAGACACAAACACTGCTTATATATGCACATATAGTATGTATGACCTGCGGACACAAACACAGCTTATATATGCACATATAGTATGTATGACCTGCGGACACAAACACAGCTTATATATGCATACAGTATGTATGACATGACCTGCAGACACAAACTTCTTATATATGCACATAGTATGTATGACCTGCAGACACAAACACTGCTTATATATGCATATATAGTATGTATGACCTGCAGACACAAACACTGCTTATATATGCATATATAGTATGTATGACCTGTAGACACAAACACTGCTTATATTATGCACATAGTATGTATGACCTGCAGACACAAACACTGCTTATATTATGCATATAGTATGTATGACCTGCAGACACAAACACTGCTTATATATGCATATAGTATGTATGACTCATAAACACAAACATTGTTTATATATTCATATATTATGTATGACCTGCAGACACGAACACTGCTTATATATACATATATAGTATGTATGACCTGCAGACACAAACACTGCTTATATTATGCACATAGTATGTATGACCTGCAGACACAAACACTGCTTATATGCATATATAGTATGTATGACCTGCAGACACAAACACTGCTTATATATGCATATAGTATGTATGACTCGTAAACACAAACATTGTTTATATATTCATATATTATGTATGACCTGCAGACACAAACACTGCTTATATTATGCACATAGTATGTATGACCTGCAGACACGAACACTGCTTATATATGCATATAGTATGTATGACCTGCAGACACAAACACTGCTTATATATGCACATATAGTATGTATGACCTGCAGACACCAACAACACTGCTTATATATGCATATATAGTATGGATGACCTGCAGACACAAATTAAACACAGCTTATATATGCACATAGTATGTATTACCTGCAGACACAAACACTGCTTATATATGCGACATAGTATGGATGACCTGCAGACACAAAACACTGCTTATATAATTATGCATAATATGTATGACCTTGCCAGACACAAACACTGCTTATATATGCACATATAGTATGTATGACCTGCAGACACAACACTGCTTATATACTGCCACATAGTATGTATGACCTGCAGACACAACACTGCTTATATGCATATAGTATGTATGACCTGCAGACACAAACACTGCTTATATGGCATTTATAGTATGTATGACCTGCAGACACAAACACTGCTTATATGCATATAGTATGTATGACCTGCAGACACAAACACTGCTTATATGCATAATATAGTATGTAATGACCTGCAGACACAAACACTGCTTATATGCATATATAGTACTGTATGACCTGCAGACACAAACAACTGCTTATATATGCACATATATGTATGTATGACCTGCAGACACAAACACTGGCTTATATATGCACATATAGTATGTATGACCTGCAGACACAAACACTGCTTATATGCATATAGTATGTATGACCTGCAGACACAAACACTGCTTATATATGCATATAGTATGTATGACCTGCAGACACAAACACTGCTTATATATGCACATATAGTATGTATGACCTGCAGACACAAACACTGAGCTTATATATGCATATAGTATGTATGACCTGCAGACACAAACACTGCTTATATATGCACATATAGTATGTATGACCTGCAGGACACAAACACTGCTTATATATGCATATAGTATGTATGACCTGCAGACACAAAACACTGCTATATATATGCATATAGTATGTATGACTCGTAAACACAAACATTGTTTATATATTCATATATTATGTATGACCTGCAGACACAACAACACTGCTTATATATGCACATAGTATGTATGACCTGCAGACACAAACACTGCTTATATATGCATATAGTATGTATGACTCGTAAACACAACCATTGTTTATATATTCATATATTATGTATGACCTGCAGACACCAACAACACTGCTTATATATGCATATAGTATGTATGACCTGCAGACACAAACACTGCTTATATATGCACATATAGTATGTATGACCTGCAGACACAAACACTGCTTATATATGCACATAGTAGTATGATATGACCTGCCAGACACAACACTGCTTATAGTATGCACATATAGTATGTATGACCTGCAGACACAAACACTGCTTATATATGCATAAGTATGTATGACCTGTAGGCACAACACTGCTTATATATGCATATAGTATGTATGACTCGTAAACACAAACATTGTTTATATATTCATATAGTATGTATGACTCGTAAACACAAACATGTTATAATATTCATATATTATGTATGACCTGCAGACACCAACAACACTGCTGTATATATGCATATAGTATGTATGACCTGCAGACACAAACATGCTTATATATGCACATATAGTATGTATGACCTGCAGACACAAACACTGCTTATATATGCACATATAGTATGTATGACTCGTAAACACAAACATTGTTTATATATTCATATAGTATGTATGACTCGTAAACACAAACATTGTTTATATATTCATATATTATGTATGACCTGCAGACACCAACAACACTGCTTATATATGCATATAGTATGTATGACCTGCAGACACAAACACTGCTTATATATGCATATAGTATGTATGACCTGCAGACACAAACACTGCTTATATATGCATATAGTATGTATGACCTGCAGACACAAACACTGCTTATATATGCATATAGTATGTATGACCTGCAGACACAAACACTGCTTATATATGCATATAGTATGTATGACCTGCAGACACAAACACTGCTTATATATGCATATAGTATGTATGACCTGCAGACACAAACACTGCTTATATATGCATATAGTATGTATGACCTGCAGACACAAACACTGCTTATATATGCATATAGTATGTATGACCTGTAGGCACAAACACTGCTTATATATGCATATAGTATGTATGACTCGTAAACACAAACATTGTTTATATATTCATATATTATGTATGACCTGCAGACACAAACACTGCTTATATATGCACATATAGTATGTATGACCTGCAGACACAAACACTGCTTATATATGCATATAGTATGTATGACTCGTAAACACAAACATTGTTTATATATTCATATATTATGTATGACCTGCAGACACAAACACTGCTTATATATGCACATATAGTATGTATGACCTGCAGACACAAACACTGCTTATATATGCACATATAGTATGTATGACCTGCAGACACAAACACTGCTTATATATGCATATAGTATGTATGACCTGTAGGCACAAACACTGCTTATATATGCATATAGTATGTATGACTCGTAAACACAAACATTGTTTATATATTCATATAGTATGTATGACCTGCAGACACAAACACTGCTTATATATGCATATAGTATGTATGACCTGCAGACACAAACACTGCTTATATATGCATATAGTATGTATGACTCGTAAACACAAACATTGTTTATATATTCATATATTATGTATGACCTGCAGACACAAACACTGCTTATATATGCACATATAGTATGTATGACCTGCGGACACAAACACAGCTTATATATGCATACAGTATGTATGACATGACCTGCAGACACAAACTTCTTATATATGCACATAGTATGTATGACCTGCAGACACAAACACTGCTTATATATGCATATATAGTATGTATGACCTGCAGACACAAACACTGCTTATATATGCATATATAGTATGTATGACCTGTAGACACAAACACTGCTTATATTATGCACATAGTATGTATGACCTGCAGACACAAACACTGCTTATATGCATATATAGTATGTATGACCTGCAGACACAAACACTGCTTATATATGCACATATAGTATGTATGACCTGCGGACACAAACACAGCTTATATATGCACATATAGTATGTATGACCTGCGGACACAAACACAGCTTATATATGCATACAGTATGTATGACATGACCTGCAGACACAAACTTCTTATATATGCACATAGTATGTATGACCTGCAGACACAAACACTGCTTATATATGCATATATAGTATGTATGACCTGTAGACACAAACACTGCTTATATTATGCACATAGTATGTATGACCTGCAGACACAAACACTGCTTATATGCATATATAGTATGTATGACCTGCAGACACAAACACTGCTTATATATGCATATAGTATGTATGACTCGTAAACACAAACATTGTTTATATATTCATATATTATGTATGACCTGCAGACACGAACACTGCTTATATATTCATATAGTATGTATGACCTGCAGACACAAACACTGCTTATATATGCACATAGTATGTATGACCTGCAGACACAAACACTGCTTATATTTGCACATAGTATGTATGACCTGCAGACACAAACACTGCTTATATATGCACATAGTATGTATGACCTGCAGACACAAACACTGCTTATATTTGCACATAGTATGTATGACCTGCAGACACAAACACTGCTTATATATGCACATATAGTATGTATGACCTGCAGACACAAACACTGCTTATATTATGCACATAGTATGTATGACCTGCAGACACAAACACTGCTTATATTTGCACATAGTATGTATGACCTGCAGACACAAACACTGCTTATATGCATATATAGTATGTATGACCTGCAGACACAAACACTGCTTATATTTGCACATATAGTATGTATGACCTGCAGACACAAACACTGCTTATATGCATATATAGTATGTATGACCTGCAGACACAAACACTGCTTATATATACATATATAGTATGTATTACCTGCAGACACAAACACTGCTTATATTATGCACATAGTATGTATGACCTGCAGACACAAACACTGCTTATATATACATATATAGTATGTATTACCTGCAGACACAAACACTGCTTATATTATGCACATAGTATGTATGACCTGCAGACACAAACACTGCTTATATGCATATATAGTATGTATGACCTGCAGACACAAACACTGCTTATATATACATATATAGTATGTATGACCTGCAGACACAAACACTGCTTATATTATGCACATAGTATGTATGACCTGCAGACACAAACACTGCTTATATGCATATATAGTATGTATGACCTGTAGGCACAAACACTGCTTATATATGCACATAGTATGTATGACCTTCAGACACAAACACTGCTTATATATGCTCGTAGTACGAGGGGTGTTTCAGATGTAATGCAATTCGGTTTGTAAAATTTTATTTTCAAATGATTTTACATCAAATTTCATTGATAAACCTTCGAAATACTCTCCTTTTGCCTTTACAGATTGTTTTAGTCTTTTAATCCAGTTTTGAAAGCACATTCTGTAATGTCAAACTAAGGTACTGGAACACCGCAAATCTGAGTGAGTTTCTGGACGAGTAGTGCTTTCCAGCAGGAAGGATTTCACCTTTGGAAATAGGAAATAGTCACAGGGTGCTTAATCTGGGGAATAGGGTGGGGTGATCTAGGACTTGAACCTTTTTTTGGTCGAGATATGTCCTCACAAGTTCAGCTTTGTGTGCAGGAGCATTGTCATGTAATAAATGACACCCTTTATGCCAGTCGTTGGACGAAGTACTTTTTAAGTTTCTTTAATACAACATTCTTGTAAAACTTAGCAGTAACACTTCTACCTTTAGGAATTGGAATTTGAATAGCTGGACCATGAATTGAGAAAAAAATGGCATACAAAACTGTGTGTGTTGTTTGTGTTCGCTTTACAATTACAGGTCTCCTTGCATTTCCATTTCTAGTCGCTCATACTCGGTTGTCATACTTTCACTTAGGTTCAAAGAAATGTACCCATGTTTCATCACCAGTAATGATGTTAGAAAACTGTTTATTGTCATATTTTGGATACATCTTCAATAAAGATTTGGCTTTTTTTATGGACACTTTCCTTTGACGTTGCAACTCGTCGTCGACCATATTTTGGCTTGTCTTCTAATCCATTATTTCCAGATTTGAAATGCACAATCCACCTGGTAACATTGCTATATGATACTTCACAACTTCCATAAATGTCACAAATCTCATTATATATGGTCTTGGCAGGTATTTTCAGACAAACTCTCCCTTTATATATATGTCCTAATTTCTAGCCATTTTTCTGACCGTTTACCAACCATATTTATACCCAGTGGTATGAATGGACCTGCTATAAAGAGCTCGTTTTAGGAAATGACTAGATATTTTTCACCACAATTTCGTGCACATGTAGTTGAAAGGCTAATCTGACACAGTAGCAGGGTTTATGAAATAATCGCACATTTTTCGTGATACACGTGGAATTGCATTACATCTGAAACACCCCTCGTATGTATGACCTGTAGACACAAACACTGCTTATATATTCACATAGTATGTATGACCTGCAGACACAAACACTGCTTATATATTCATATAGTATGTATGACCTGCAGACACAAACACTGCTTATATATTCATATAGTATGTATGACCTGCAGACACAAACACTGCTTATATATTCATATAGTATGTATGACCTGCAGACACAAACACTGCTTATATATGCACATAGTATGTATGACCTGCAGACACAAACACTGCTTATATATTCATATAGTATGTATGACCTGCAGACACGGTCATACACTGCTTATATATGCACATAGTATGTATGACCTGCAGACACAAACACTGCTTATATATTCATATAGTATGTATGACCTGCAGACACGGTCATACACTGCTTATATATGCATATAGTATGTATGACCTGCAGACACAAACACTGCTTATATATTCATATAGTATGTATGACCTGCAGACACGGTCATACACTGCTTATATATGCACATAGTATGTATGACCTGCAGACACAAACACTGCTTATATATTCATATAGTATGTATGACCTGCAGACACAAACACTGCTTATATATTCATATAGTATGTATGACCTGTAGACACAAACACTGCTTATATATTCATATAGTATGTATGACCTGCAGACACAAACACTGCTTATATATGCATATAGTATGGATGACCTGCAGACACAAACACTGCTTATATATTCACATAGTATGTATGACCTGCAGACACAAACACTGCTTATATATTCATATAGTATGTATGACCTGCAGACACAAACACTGCTTATATATGCATATAGTATGTATGACCTGCAGACACAAACACTGCTTATATATGCATATAGTATGGATGACCTGCAGACACAAACACTGCTTATATATTCATATAGTATGTATGACCTGCAGACACAAACACTGCTTATATATTCATATAGTATGTATGACCTGCAGACACAAACACTGCTTATATATTCATATAGTATGTATGACCTGCAGACACAAACACTGCTTATATATTCATATAGTATGTATGACCTGCAGACACAAACACTGCTTATATATTCATATAGTATGTATGACCTGCAGACACAAACACTGCTTATATATTCATATATAGTATGTATGACCTGCAGACACAAACACTGCTTATATATGCACATATAGTATGTATGACCTGCAGACACAAACACTGCTTATATGTGCACATATAGTATGTATGACCTGCAGACACAAACACTGCTTATATATGCATATATAGTAGTATGACCTGCAGACACAAAAAAAAAAACAGCTTATATATGCACATACTTCGTATGATCTACAGACACAAACACTGCTTATATATGCACATATAATGTATGACCTGCAGACACAAACACTGCTTATATATGCACGTAGTATGTATGACCTGCAGACACAATATATGCATATAGTATGTATGATTTGAATCCTATTCCAGCACTAATTTAACAGAACTGTATATATCAATATACCCTTAGTAAATATATATACTGATCAGAGCTGTTAACCAATTATCAGGAATCTCTAACAAGGTTTTCTCTCTGATAACTTGAAAATGCTACTACCTATATGGATCTGATTAACAGGAATCTCTAACGAGATTTGCTCCCGATAATCCAAGTGTTAATTACAATTAAATTTCAATTAAACTAATTTGATAATCAAGAATCTCCAACAAGGTTTTCTCCTGATTCTGAGAGATGCGACCCTAGCTGGGATTGGATATCTATCAGGTCTAGAAGACACACTAACATTGTCCTTATGGCCACATACTTACACAGTATTCTTTGGTCCTTATGAATAGTTAAATTAAGGTTAATATATCGGATACTAATATACAGAAAATGGCGCTAAGTATTATACTTCAAACACATATCATAGCAAGTAATTCAGTAAATGACATATGCCCTTTTTAAATAAATAAAAAAACAATGCATGAAAATATAAATAATATCTGTAGCAATATCAAAGGCAAGTGAACAATTGTTGGATATTACCTCCCTTTAAGGTAAGCTGATATACTGTAAATGGAAGTTATACTACATATGTATGATTGTAATAATTAAGCACATGTATTTATATTTTCTACTTTCAGATTTTTACCAGAGCTAAATGTAAGCACTTTGCAAAAGCCAAGTGTTCAACTAACAGCAAATCATATCCTTTTAAACTTGTTTTGTATAGAATTTTAAAAGAAATGTATACTATTTATACCCTATGTCTCTACCTTCAACTTAGCAGGACTTGAAATGGTCACCATTTAAACGTGCCAGTAATGGTTAGAGGTTTACCATGTTTACACAGCAATATACAGGGTACATATATCAAGGGCTTACCTTTCAGTATAAATCTCTCTCTTGTTTGAAACCCCACTCAGTTTTCAGAAAAGAAGGCAGATGGATCAGTTATGTGTTATTTTATTATATACATGTAGCTTGAAGGTTTCAACAGAATCCAGTCTTTTTTCATCTGGATTTTAAATTTCCAAGTTCTGTACAGACAACATTTGTGAGTAAGTATATGTGAATTTGTTCCATTACTCCAATAGGAGTATAATTATTATATAAATGTTAAATCTGTGTTAAGCTTGTAAAACCTCTATAGCATTCCAGTATATTTATCACACGTTAAATCTGTGTTAAGCTTGTAAATCCTCTATAGCATTCCAGTATATATATCACACGTTAAATCTGTGTTAAGCTTGTAAATCCTCTATAGCATTCCAGTATATATATCACACGTTAAATCTGTGTTAAGCTTGTAAATCCTCTATAGCATTCCAGTATATATATCACACGTTAAATCTGTGTTAAGCTTGTAAAACCTCTCTAGCATTTCAGTATATATAGCACACGTTAAATCTGTGTTAAGCTTGTAAAACCTCTATAGCATTCCAGTATATATATCACACGTTAAATCTGTGTTAAGCTTGTAAAACCTCTCTAGCATTTCAGTATATATAGCACACGTTAAATCTGTGTTAAGCTTGTAAAACCTCTATAGCATTCCAGTATATATATCGCACGTTAAATCTGTGTTAAGCTTGTAAAACCTCTATAGCATTCCAGTATATATATCACACGTTAAATCTGTGTTAAGCTTGTAAAACCTCTCTAGCATTCCAGTATATATATCACACGTTAAATCTGTGTTAAGCTTGTAAAACCTCTCTAGCATTTCAGTATATATATAGCACACGTTAAATCTGTGTTAAGCTTGTAAAACCTCTATAGCATTCCAGTATATATATCGCACGTTAAATCTGTGTTAAGCTTGTAAAACCTCTATAGCATTCCAGTATATATATCACACGTTAAATCTGTGTTAAGCTTGTAAAACCTCTCTAGCATTTCAGTATATATAGCACACGTTAAATCTGTGTTAAACTTGTAAAACCTCTATAGCATTCCAGTATATATCAGACACGTTAAATCTGTGTTAAGCTTGTAAAACCTCACTAGCTTTCCAGTATATATATCACACGTTAAATATGTGTTAAGCTTGTAAAACCTCTATAGCATTCCAGTATATCACACGTACAAATCCTTAACTGACATTACAGATTTTATTGCCGCTTTTTACAGCCAATTTTATAGGGATGTGTTTCAGTAGGTCCCTGCATTATCAATTCTACGTGTGGTATTTCCACGGACTACATTATTTGTTATGGTCAACAAATATTCCAGTGGTTGTCAGGTAAGGACTAGCTGATTGTGATACCTTATAAATTTATATATCGGGCAAAACAGGAATTTAACTGTCCGATAAAATACAGACGTGTGAAAGTTGAAGAAATTAATAAATAGAACGCCTCATTTAAAATCTGTATGACTGTGGCAGCATGACTTCTTATTCTTGCATACCGAATAAGGATATTTGTCAAACAACTGGAGAGCTGAAAAACATGATTACAGGAGAGAATGCAAGTCGAGCACATCAACAGTGATTTTGATAATTGGTAGTTAGTCAGTGAACTGTTCAGATAGGGAAATTTCAACCTTTTGTATAACTATCTTATTACAAACTTCAGCCGTGCCTTGGTTCCTATAATACAGCTAACTACATGTTGCGATTGTCGGTCTCCGTGGTATATCTATGGAAGATTCTTAGTCTCCAAACACTATAGTTAAGGTTATTTTAAGAAGGTATTATAAGAAGGTATTATCAAAATATCACAACTTAAATGACGAGGTTCCTTCTAAATAAAATGTGCAGATGTTTTATATCAGACACAGAATATATATTCATAACTCTTTCCATTTAGATTTTAAACAAGGTTTGGATTACCCCTTATATGAAATAAATGTGAAGAAATCTAGAGCCATCATAGGAGGGTTGTTCCAGAAGTTTGTAGGTGTGTTAAAGAATTAAGGTTGAAACATATATATTTCCGTTTTCGTTCTAGGAATGATAGAGCCATGTTGGAATACATACCCATAATACCTACCCATCAAATGTAATGATAGAGCCATGTTGGAATATGTACCCATCAAATGTAATGATAGAGCCATGTTGGAATATATACCCATCAAATGTAATGATAGAGCCATGTTGGAATACATACCCATCAAATGTAATGATAGAGCCATGTTGGAATACATACCCATCAAATGTAATGATAGAGCCATGCTGGAATACATACCCATCAAATGTAATGATAGAGCCATGTTGGAATACATACCCATCAAATGTAATGATAGAGCCATGCTGGAATACATACCCTTTCGAATGTAATGATAGAGCCATGTTGGAATACATACCCATCAAATGTAATGATAGAGCCATGTTGGAATACATACCCATCAAATGTAATGATAGAGCCATGTTGGAATACATACCCATCAAATGTAATGATAGAGCCATGTTGGAATACATACCCATCAAATGTACTGATAGAGCCATGCTGGAATACATACCCATCAAATGTAATGATAGAGCCATGTTGGAATACATACCCATCAAATGTAATGATAGAGCCATGTTGGAATACATACCCATCAAATGTAATGATAGAGCCATGTTGGAATACATACCCATCAAATGTAATGATAGAGCCATGCTGGAATACATACCCATCGAATGTAATGATAGAGCCATGTTGGAATACATACCCATCAAATGTAATGATATATTTATACACACATTTCTGTTCCAGTGTTTCAGTTCTTCAAGGACCAATAGTTGTGTTGAATTGCATACCCATCACTAGGGCCATCCGATGTAATGACATACCCATCACTAGGGCCATCAGATGTAATGACATACCCATCACTAGAGCCATCAGATGTAATGACATACCCATCACTAGGGCCGTCATATGTAATGACATACCCATCACTAGGGCCATCAGGTTATGACATACCCATCACTAGGTCCATCAGATGTAATGACATACCCATCACTAGGGCCATCTGATGTAATGACATACCCATCACTAGGGCCATCAGATGTAATGACATACCCATCACTAGAGCCATCAGAGGTAATGACATACCCATCACTAGGGCCATCAGAAGTAATGACGTACCCATCACTAGGGCCCATCACTAGGGCCATCAGAAGTAATGACATACCCATCACTAGGGCCATCAGATGTTATGTCATACCCATCACTAGGGCCCATCACTAGGGCCATCAGAAGTAATGACATACCCATCACTAGAGCCCATCACTAGGGCCATCAGAAGTAATGACATACCAATCACAAGGGCCATCAGATGTAATGACATACCCATCACTAGAGCCATCAGAGGTAATGACATACCCCATCACTAGGGCCATCAGATGTAATGACATACCCATCACTAGAGCCATCAGATGTAATGACATACCCATCACTAGGGTCATCAGATGTAATGAATATCAGTCACTAGGGCCATCAGATGCAATGACAGACCCATCATTAGGACCATCAGATGTAATGACATACACATCACTAGAGCCATCAGATGTAATGACATACCCATCACTAGGGCCATTAGATGTAATGACATACCCATCACTAGGGCCATCAGATGTAATGACATACCCATCAATAGGGCTGTCAGATGTTATGACTACCCATCACTAGGGCCATCAGGTTATGACATACCCATCACTAGGGCCATCAGATGTAATGACATACCCATCACTAGGGCCCATCACTGGGGCCATCAGAAGTAATGACATACCCATCACTAGGGCCATCAGATGTAATGACATACCCATCACTAGGGCCATCAGATGTAATGACATACCCATCACTAGGGCCATCAGAAGTAATGACATACCCATCACTAGGGCCATCAGATGTTATGACATACCCATCACTAGGGCCATCAGATGTTATGACATACCCATCACTAGGGCCATCAGGTGTAATGACATACCCATCACTGTCACTAGGGTCATCAGATGTTTTGACATACCCATCACTAGGGCCATCAGATGTAATGACATACCCATCACTAGGGCCATCAGATGTAATGACATACCTATCACTTGGCCATCAGATGTAATGACATACCCATCACTAGGGCCATCAGATGTAATGACATATTCATCACTAGGCCATCAGATGTAATGACATACCCATCACTAGGGCCATCAGATGTAATGACATACCCATCACTTGGCCATCAGATGGCCATCAGATGTAATGACATACCCATCACTAGGGCCATCAGATGTAATGACATACCCATCACTAGGGCCATCAGATGTAATGACATACCCATCACTAGGGCCATCAGATGTAATGACATACCCATCACTAGGGCCATCAGAAGTAATGACATACCCATCACTAGGGCCATCAGATGTTATGACATACCCATCACTAGGCCATCAGATGGCCATCAGATGTAATGACATACCCATCATTAGGGCCATCAGATGGCCATCAGATGTAATGACATACCCATCACTTGGCCATCAGATGTAATGACATACCCATCACTAGGGCCTGCAGATGTAATGACATACCCATCACTTGGCCATCAGATGTAATGACATACCCATCACTAGGCCATCAGATGTAATGACATACCCATCACTAGGCCATCAGATGTAATGACATACCCATCACTAGGCCATCAGATGTAATGACATACCCATCACTAGGCCATCAGATGTAATGACATACCCATCACTTGGCCATCAGATGTAATGACATACCCATCACTAGGCCATCAGATGTAATGACATACCCATCACTTGGCCATCAGATGTAATGACATACCCATCACTAGGGCCATCAGATGTAATGACATACCCATCATTAGGGTCATCAGATGTAATGACATACCCATCATTAGGGTCATCAGATGTAATGACATACCCATCACTAGGGTCATCAGATGTAATGACATACCCATCATTAGGGTCATCAGATGTAATGACATACCCACCACTAGGGCCATCAGATATTATGGCATACCCATCACTAGGGTCATCAGATGTAATGACATACCCATCATTAGGGTCATCAGATGTAATGACATAACCATCACTAGGCCATCAGATGTAATGACATACCCATCGCTAGGGCCATCAGATGTAATAACATACCCATCATTAGGGTCATCAGATGTAATGACATACCCATCACTAGGCCATCAGATGTAATGACATACCCATCACTAGGGTCATCAGATGTAATGACATACCCACCACTAGGGCCATCAGATGTAATGACATACCCATCACTAGGCCATCAGATGTAATGACATACCCACCACTAGGGTCATCAGATGTAATGACATACCCATCACTAGGGCCATCAGATGTAATGACATACCCATCACTAGGCCATCAGATGTAATGACATACCCACCACTAGGGTCATCAGATGTAATGACATACCCACCACTAGGGTCATCAGATGTAATGACATACCCATCACTAGGCCATCAGATGTAATGACATACCCACCACTAGGGTCATCAGATGTAATGACATACCCATCACTAGGCCATCAGATGTAATGACATACCCATCACTAGGGTCATCAGATGTAATGACATACCCATCACTAGGGCCATCAGATGTAATGACATACCCATCATGAGGGCCATCAGATGTAATGACATACCCATAATTAGGGCCATCAGATGTAATGACATACCCATCACTAGGGCCATCAGATGTAATGACATACCCATCACTAGGGCCATCAGATGTAATGACATACCCATCACTAGGGCCATCAGATGTAATGACATACCCATCACTAGGGCCATCAGATGTAATGACATACCCATCACTAGGGTCATCAGATGTAATGACATACCCATCACTAGGCCATCAGAAGTAATGACATACCCATCACTAGGGCCATCAGATGTAATGACATACCCATCACTAGGGTCATCAGATGTAATGACATACCCATCACTAGGGCCATCAGATGTAATGACATACCCATCACTAGGGCCATCAGATGTAATGACATACCCATCACTAGGGTCATCAGATGGCCATCAGATGTAATGACATACCCATCATTAGGGCCATCAGATGGTCATCAGATGTAATGACATACCCATCACTAGGGTCATCAGATGTAATGACATACCCATCACTAGGGCCATCAGATGTAATGACATACCCATCACTAGGGCCATGCTAGGAATGATAGAGCTGTTGGAACACGTACCCATCACATGTAATAATATATCTGTACATACATTTGTGTTTCAGAGTTCTTCTGCTAGGAATGATAGAGCTATGTTGGAACACGTACCCGTCGACGGTAGTGAGCAGTTCTTTGTTACACCTGTGTCACGTGGTCATGCTGGTGGGACTGTGGTACAGCCCAGACTACACAATACAGCCAAAGAAGAAGGCAGCAGCACAGAAAATGCATTGAATATCTGTTATTTGTTAGACTATACAGTGTTACCTGTGATAAGGGATCCCCCAAGGGAGGGAAATATAATGAGAGGTCTCACACAGAATGACATTCAAGATAGTTGGTTACTAAATTCTGGTTCAGTTATACTGTTGGATAAAAGTTTTATAGGAACAGCTGTAATGAATATTTGGAACAACATTGAAAAGTTGCCATTTTGAATAAGAGAAAAAGGCCTCACTTTAGGAGGGTAGTTCATCTAGCTGATGGCCCTGAGGCCTGATTGCAGAGTGCCTGGATTGACTTTTTGGACTCGGTCCTTAATTGTATTTATTTGTGTGCTTTAAGAATGCTTTGAAATAGCTATTGACTAAAATATAATATTAATGGAGAGCTTACACAAACATTTTTATCATGAACTTGCGAAACTTCAGACAGAACAAGTCAGAACTATTTGTGCAGTTATATATGCCAAGGTTCTATATGCCAAGGTTCTATATGCCAAGGTTATATTGCCAAGGTTATATATGCCAAGGTTATATACGCCAAGGTTATATATGCCAAGGTTATATTGCCAAGGTTATATATGCCAAGGTTATATATGCCAAGGTTATATTGCCAAGGTTATATATGCCAAGGTTATATTGCCAAGGTTATATATATGCCAAGAACCTTGTGACAGAAGGAGTTACTAGTGTTCTCAATTGTGTGGTTATATTTATATGCCAGTCTATGGAGGTTGTTGAGCTCCATATGTGTATACTATCGTGCCATATTGTTAACATCTGTTTATAAATGATTATATTAAAGGTAACTGGTGATGGAGTACAATTATTTCTTATGTAGCAGCTTTATTTTGTTGGTTGACCTTGCCAGATTTCAAGAATCACCTTGTGCACACACAGATTTGTGCCATTTCTGACCTCCTGTAGGCTTCCGCATTGATTGCTAGTGACTTTCAAAAGGCAGCAGCACAGAAAATGCATTGAATATCTGTTATTTGTTTGACTATACAGTGTTACCTGTGATAAGGGATCCCCCAAGGGAGGGAAATATAATGAGAGGTCTCACACAGAATGACATTCAAGATAGTTGGTTACTAAATTCTGGTTCAGTTATACTGTTGGATAAAAGTTTTATAGGAACAGCTGAAATGAATATTTGGGTACTACTGAAACAAATTCGGACAAACTACAGGGATCATACAGGCAAGACCAGAGGAAACACAATACTTTTCAAGGACTGTATTGTGTTTTTCAAGGACTGTATTGTGTTTTTCAAGGACTGTATTGTGTTTTTCAAGGACTCTTAAAAACCAACTCATCGCACATACTTACCACATAGAGCTATCTTTAGTTTGATTTCTGACTTCATCACTGTCATTAATAAAGTTCACAACTATCTCAGATAAGTAGTGAATGAAAATAGCACAGACAGTAACTTGTCACGTCTATTTACAAGTGTTTTTCTCTCAGCCTACATTTTTCTTATTAACCAGTTTCTCAAGCTTGACATCTAGCTTGACATCCTTGACAAGATATTCAGCACCTTCACTATGAAGTTCACAAGTGTCTCATATATGTTCAACAAACTACTACTATACTTTCACCCATAGTGCCAACGTCCATTTCTTTGTCGCAGAGAATACACACAGCCTTGTGTTTAACGGCTGTCTGCCTGACCCATTTATGCTTTGACAACCAGACATGGTTGAATACACACTTCACCATCACAGAAATATTTCTATTTTCCATTTTTCCCAGCAGTGAGAATATAAGTTCCTGTGAAAATATAAACAATGAGAATATAAGATTTATTCTAACCATACAATCCACTATTTCACTGGGAAGTATATAATAATTTCTTTCAAAGTTATTTCCTCTCGTGTGGATTACTGCTCTCAGGATGATCTGCTGATTGCATTGAAACTGCACATGGATTTTGGAAAATAACCATTAAAGTCGGACTGTTCATGATGTTTATTGTTAACCTTAACAGAGATGATACAGAATTTGTGTCCAGTATTAGTGTTTATTACATTTTCATCGGTGAAAGATTGAGATTTCTCAGTGAAAGAATATTCATAATCGCTAAATATTATTGACCAAGTCTGAAAACAAAATTAACTAACTGCGACACTGATTTATGACGTCAATACAGTGGTGCGGATGTCGACATCATCCGACAACTTTTAATAACGCGAATAATTTCGGTTAAAATCATGCATCAACTGATTTAAAATGTAATAAATAGATTATTTAACTGATGTGTTTGATTATAGGGAAATCCTTTACTCGATGGAGTTGTGTTTTGCTTTTTCACTTACTCTCATACTCTCGTTTTTGAAAAGTACCACACGTCTACCATCTTGTGAAGGATCCTTCACTCGATGGAGTTGTGTTTTGTTTTTTCATTCACTCTCATACTCTCGTTCTTGAAAAGAACCACACGTCTACCATCTTGTGAAGGATTTCCTTATAAATGATCCCAGGAGTTAAATAATCTCTATAAAATATTACCATCAAAATTGCATTAATTAAATCACCTGATGTCCCCAGCTGTTAATAGAAACAGGAGTTTCATTAAAAAATGTATGCTAACTTTTTAAATGGGTTTTCCTTGGATAACATTTGTTAGGCATGAGGTATAGCGATGAAACTTGCAGGGTAGGTAGCTTAGGGCTATTCCATTAAGACATACTGGGGACCCCAGGAAGGCAGTTTATTAAACATCTATGGGTGAACCCTATTTTCGAAATTTGGTTCTTTAAACTCAATTGTGAATCTGGGTGATGTTCAATATCAAAAGTGCCTTCCTGGGGTCCCATGTATGTTTTATTGGAATAGCCCTTATATAGAAAGGAAGCTTCGGATTGCATTAGGGGTCAAGGTCACAGTTACTAACAAGAGGTCAATGACCTTGAAGCTCTACTGATTGATTTTGATTTCAGGAAGTAGTCGCTACAAACTGTTTTTTTGAAAATCTATTTTTAGCTGTGGTGGCCATCTTGAATTTCCGGCCGACCTGAAATTTTGCTAGGATCAATTAGACATCAAGAGCAACATTCCTGTGAAGTTTCATGAAAATCCATCAAGTAGTTTCAGAGGGGTAGTCGCTACAAGTTTTCATTATATAACTCTATGTAAACAAAGATGGCCACTGACAGCCATGTTTAACATTGAATCAAAATAATGTTCGACTCGGATAACAATCATGTCATGCTGATCATTTTAGAAAAAGTCCCATATCAATATCTCTTATAGTTTTCAAGAAGTAGTCGCTACAAACTTATTTTTTAAAAATCTATTTTTAACTGTGGCAGCCATCTTGAATTTCTGGCCGATCTGAAATTTTGCTAGGATCAATTAGACATTAAGAGCAACATTCCTGTAAAGTTTCATGAAAATCCGCCAAGTAGTTTCAGAGTAGTAGTCGCTACAAGTTTTTACTATATAACTCTATGTAAACAAAGATGGCCGCTGGCAGCCACGTTTAACGTCGAATCAAAACGATTTTTGATAAGGACCAACATCATGTCATGCTGATCATTTTAGAAAAAGTCCCATATCAATATCACTTATAGTTTTCAAGAAGTAGTCGCTACAAACTTGCATGAAAATCTATTTTTAGCCATGGCGGCCATCTTGAATTTCCGGCCGACCTGAAATTTTGCTAGGATCAATTAGACATCAAGAGCAACATTTCTGTGAAGTTTCATGAAAACCGTCAAGTAGTTTCAGAGGAGTAGTTGCTACAAGTTTTCATTATATAACTCTATGTAAACAAAGATGGCCACTGGCAGCCATGTTTAATGTCGAATCAAAATAATGTTCGACTCGGATAACCATCATGTCATGCTGATCATTTTTGAAAAAGTCCCATATCAATATCACTTATAGTTTTCAAGAAGTAGTCGCTACAAACTTGTATTTTGAAAATCTATTTTTAGCCATGGCGGCCATCTTGAATTTCCGGCCGACCTGAAATTTTGCTAGGATCAATTAGACATCAAGAGCAACATTTTTGTGAAGTTTCATGAAAATCCGTCAAGTAGTTTCAGAGGAGTAGTCGCTACAAGTTTTCATTATATAACTCTATGTAAACAAAGATGGCCACTGGCAGCCATGTTTAATGTTGAATCAAAATAATGTTCGACTCGGATAACCATCATGTCATGCTGATCATTTTAGAAAAAGTCCCATATCAATATCACTTATAGTTTTCAAGACGTAGTCACTACAAACTTATTTTTTAAAAATCTATTTTTAACTGTGGCAGCAATCTTGAATTTCTGGCCGATCTGAAATTTTGCTAGGATCAATTAGACATTAAGAGCAACATTCCTGTAAAGTTTCATGGAAATCTGCCAAGTAGTTTTAGAGGAGTAGTCGCTACAAGTTTTTACTATATGACTCTTATGTAAACAAAGATGGCCGCTGGCAGCCACGTTTAACGTCGAATCAAAACAATTTTTGATAAGGACCAACATCATGTCATGCTGATCATTTTAGAAAAAGTCCCATATCAATATCACTTATAGTTTTCAAGAAGTAGTCGCTACAAACTTGTATTTAAAAAATCTATTTTTAGCTTTGGCAGCCATCTTGGATTTCACATCAACATGAATTTTTACTAGGATCAACTAGACTTCATGGGCAACATTTTTGTAAAGTTTTATGAATATCCATCCAGTAGTTTCAGAGGAGTAGTCGCTACAAATAAAAGTTAACGGACGGACGGACGACGGACGCCGCACCACGGCATAAGCTCTGCTGATCTCTGATCAGTAGAGCTAAAAATAGAAAAACGGTTTCCACTCAATAACTTAAGGAATGAGATATTACAATGAAACTTGCTATGTAGGTAGCTTATATCAAAGGGAAGTTTGGGTTTGCACTTGGGGTCAGGGCCATTTTACTAAAAATAGAAAAACATTGTCCGCTCAATAAATTGTTGGGAATGAGATATTGGAACGAAATTTGTTGTGTTTGTACCTTATATGGAAAGGAACCTTGGGATTGCATTTGGGGTCAGTGTCAATGTTACTAAAAATAGCAAAACAGTTTCCACTCATAACTTAAGGAATGAGATATTAGAATGAAACTTGCTGCATAGCTTATATCAAAAGGAAGTTGCATTTGAGGTCACCGGGGTCAAGGTCATTGTTACTAAAAATAGAAAAACGGTCTCCGCTTAATTACATAACTTAGGAATGAGATACTTCAACGAAACTTGCTGTGTATGTAGTTTATATTTGCCTTACTAACAATTTTTTCTTTACAGTCCTCATTTACTGTGTATGCATTTATGTTTGTGATTCACATGTCATTCTATTTATTCTGTATTGTACACTGTTTATATCACTTTAATACAACAACTTCAACAACTTCAACAACTTCATTATGTAATTTGCTGTAGAAAAAAACTTTTGTTACATCATTTTCATCTTACCGGTAGCTTAATAGCAATTCATATGGAAAACCTGGTTTTCGTTGAATTTCCACATTTCTTGTTAACTCTTGTGTTTACAAAAAAATAACTGTCTATAAATAAACCATTTGGATCTGCACGCTACCTGTTGTATGCTTAGTGTCAGCGTGATGTATAGGGGATACAATGTAATTAGTACACTGATATTGATTCGGCACAGTGCGTCAAGTTTAATCTTATTCCACTGATTTGATAACATACTTCTCTAAGTTGTAACACTTCCGAGTACTTCGTCAACTGTTCCTGTTTACATTTTAATAAACCTTTAACCCTGCTAGGAGATACAGTATCCTTAAATTGTTGCTACATCTACCATTATACATTATGCTATTTACAGTATGTGATCCAAGATAACTTCTATTCATAGAACTAGTATATGATCTGCTAGATCACAATATTGCTGTTTGGTATTAATAGTTTTACATGAATAATTAACAGGTGATCCTAACAAACATTTAAGTTTCTCATTAATATAACAGTACCATTAATTACTTGATGTATTAAACATACCACCATTGTTTTTATATGGTCATTTCATCATTACAAGATTTACGATGTGCAGTTTTGGCACTTTTTGTCATTTTAAAGTCCCTATCTGGTCATAAACAGGCAAAGTTTACAACAGATGTATACCGTTTCTAAACCTACTGATGACGAGTTACTAGTATATATACAACATATTTTGAAACTCCGAACTCTATAGACACGATATAAACGTCTTTTACCAGACAAGCCAAACACCAAAACGGGAATGTCGAATTAAGAGTTATCAATTCATAATTCATTTTACGCATATTCAGTCTCGGGTATTTAAATAAACTTATACTTTGGATCGACAAATATATATATATTTACTATTTTATAAACTGAACACCTGGATAGAGTTTGGATTAATGATTTTGTAGTGTAATGTTGCCGTTATTTTGCGGGTTAGTGCATTTAATAGCTAAACAATATTTTAAAGTAGTCTGACCATTTACAATTGGTAAACGAGCTTGAATTCTGCTCTAGATTAGAATATGTACATGTTCATGATATTTCATACTGAACTAGTGATTTCCTAATATGCATCTAAGGATCAGTTGAAAACTCATTGACATCACTTGATAGAGTAGTATCTACTCTTCCTGAATTAATCTAGTACATGTCATTGTTTGCTTGAATGGTGTTTTACGTTGTTTTTAACACAAGTTAGGCCATATTTGATGGTCGATTTTTAGCTTCACCAGAGTTAGGCCCTCGTTTTGCTGAAAAATGCCATATTAAGCCTTGTGAACACTCTAGTACCTTTATTTATAATTTTATCTTTACCAAACTTCCACAGATTGTTAATATCAATGAAAGCTCTGACAAGTTTGAAAACCAGCCTAATCGGATCAGTAACACTGGAGTTATGGCCCTTGTTTTTTCTCAAAAATGTCATTTTCTGCCTTCACAGGACAAGTTCGAAAACCAGCTAAATTGGGTCAGTAACACCAGAGTTATGGCCTTTTTTCTCCCTGAAAAATGCATTTTCTGCCTTGTGAACACTCTAGCACCTTCATTTATTATTTGATCTTTACCAAACTTGCACAGATTGTTAATTTCAACGAAAGCTCGGAAAAGTTCAAAAAACAGCTATATCGGACCAGGAACACCAGAGTTATGTGCCCTTGAATTATTGAAAAATGTGATTTTCAGCCTTATGAACACTCAAGCGCCTTCATTTGGTATTTGATCTTTCCCAAACTTGGCCAGATTGTTGATATCAATGAAAGCTCGGACGAGGAGTTTAAAAACCAGCCAGATCGAACCAGTAACACCGGAGTTATGGTTATAGCACTTTTCCAATATTTGGTAATGTACCCTGGAAACCCTAGGGGTCGTGGGTTCAAATCTCTATATTGTTCCCCTCTATAAGAAACCTTATTTCATGGGTTTAAATTTTATTTTTATTTATTCATTTTTTTTAATTTTTAAATTCTTTTTTTTCTGATTTTTTTGTTGTTTTTCTCATAAGAAAGCTTGGTTCTTTTTTCAAGAGTTATAGGGAAGAACTTAAAAAACCTTCTTCTATGAAACTACAAGAGATAAAGCTTAATAATTTTTATTTATTATCAGCATATGGATCCTCTACCAAGTTTGTTCAAATTTGACCCCGCCCCAGTGGTCACAGTTATACATCAACTTAAATAGGGAAAAACTTCAAAAATCTTCTCTGAAATTACAGGAGCTATAGGTTTAATATTTTGTATTTATTATCAGCTTATGTTCCTCTAAACAAATTGTTCAAATGGTCACCCTGGTGTCTTATTTGGCCCTGACCCAGGGGTACAGTTTTATATAGACTTATATATAGGGAAACTTTAAAAAATCTTCTGAAAACTACAAGAGTCAAAGGTTTTTTATTTACACTCGGCTTATGGTCCTCTATGAAGTTGTTTGAATGGTGACCCTGGCATCAAATTTGGCCCCTACCCAGGGGTCACATGTTTTACAGTTACATAGGGACAAACTTAAACAAGAGGTCAATGACCTTGAAGCTCTACTGATTGATTTTGATTTCAGGAAGTAGTCGCTACAGACTTGTTTTTTGAAAAATTATTTTTAGCCGTGGCGGCCCTCTTGAATTTCCGGGCGACCTGAAATTTTGCTAGGATCAATTAGACATCAAGAGCAACATTCCTGTGAAGTTTCATGAAAATCCGTCAAGTAGTTTCGCAGGAATAGTCGCTACAAGTTTTCATTATATAACTCTATGTAAACAAAGATGGCCGCTGACAGCCATGTTTAACGTCGAATCAAAATAATGTTTGACTCTGATAACCATCATGTCATGCTGTTCATTTTAGAAAAAGTCCCATATCAATATCACTTAAAGTTTTCAAGACGTAGTCGCTACAAACTTCTTTTTTAAAAAATCTAATTTTAGCTGTGGCAGCCATCTTGAATTTCTGGCCGATCTGAAATTTTGCTAGGATCAATTAACCATTAAGAGCAACATTCCTGTAAAGTTTCGTGAAAATCTGCCAAGTAGTTTCAAAGGATTAGTCGCTACAAATTTTTACAATATAACTCTATGTAAACAAAGATGGCTGCTGGCAGCCATGTTTAACGTTGAATCAAAACAATTTTTGACAAGGACCAACATCATGTCATGCTGATCATTTTAGAAAAAGTCCCATATCAATATCACTTATAGTTTTCAAGAAGTAGTCGCTACAAACTTGTATTTTGAAAATTTATTTTTAGCCGTGGCGGCCATGTTGAATTTCCGGCCGACCTGAAATTTTGCTAGGATCAATTAGACATCAAGAGCAACATTCCTGTGAAGTTTCATGAAAATCCATTCAGTAGTTTCAGAGAAGTCGCTACAAAAAAAAGTTTACGGACAGACAGACGGACGGACGACGGACGCCGCACCACGGCATAAGCTCTGCTGATCTCTGATCAGTAGAGCTAAAAATCTTCTTTTCTAAAATTACAAGAGGCAACAGTTTAATATTTTGTATTTACACTCAGCTTATGGTCCTCAACCAAGTTTGTTGAAATGGTGACCCTGTGGTCAAATTTGGCCCCGCATGTGAAAGTTGGTTTGAGTGTTTATATTAACGAAAGTTTGATTTGTTTTAAAGCCAGCCGAACTTCTTGAGCCAAATACATCCCTCCCCCATATTTTGGTAATTGAAGACAGTTTATATATAAAACTAGTTTGATATTGCCATATCTGACACACTATCCTTCTATCCCCACCCACACCCCATGTAGATGCAGACCACCCCATTTTCCTGGGTGGAAGCAGTACTGTATACCTTGACAAGTCAAGCTGCCAGTGGATTCAAACCTGCAGCGGTCAGAGACGAGAATGTTTGAGACACGGCATTTTGATGCATTGTTGTTTCGTCTGTTTGTAAACTTTGTATGTCACCTGTAATAAGTTAATCGTTTTAAAAACATGTGTTCCAATCAAGAGAAAACATTCTATGTATGATTTTTTTATTCAGTTTCAACAAATAATGTTTTAATATAAAGTGATATGTATTGTACTATTCTGTCAACCTACGCAATACTAACAATATTATTTACCAGTCTTGTTTGCATTAACAGGTAGGGCGCTTCCATTAAAACATACCTGAGACCCCAGGAAGGCACTTTTGATATTGAACACCACCCCATAGATGCAAAATTGATTTTAAAGAACCAAATTGTGGAAAATAGGGTTCACCCATAGATGTTTAATAAACTGCCTTCTTGGGGTCCCCGGTATGTCTTAATGGAATAGCCCTTATATCGAGTAATGAGACCTGATACCAGTGATTTGGAATATTGAGGTAAAATATTACATGTTACCCAATATTAAAATTGTACATGACTGTGTATCACCAACATAAAATGCATTATTCAGTTTAGGAATTAACACTGCATAATAAAAACCTAAAAAAGTGTAATAACAAGAGCACCGCCAACGGTGCATACACTCAACTTTGGTGAAATTACAATTGATAAACAAGGTTTCCATCAATTACATACAAGCTTTAACCAAGATTTCTTAAAAGTATAAAAGGGGCCACAATAACATGGGCTACACAAGATGCAACAACAATATGCAAAGTTTCAATCCATTATATAAAGCACTGGCATAAAATCTTTAGGGTTGCAATTGGCCCTGAAAAACAGGATCAGTCAGGAAACAGGAACCACACATATAATTTTATTTGGCCTTACACACACAACCATAGAAATTGCAAGTAACTTTTCATTTTGCCAGTTAAAAAAAATGTTACTGTCGAAATGTTGCCAGTCCAAATTGTCGCTAAATTTGAGCCCTGATATGTGAGACGAGATTGGATACCAGCATCGACAGTAGCGAAAGCTTAACTTGCAAAAGACGTCCATATTTAGGGAAAGTGAGGGAGGCATACCAGAATCTGACACAGACACATGGAAAGTGAGGGAGGCATACCAGAACCTGACACAGACACATGGAAAGTGAGGGAGGCATACCAGAACCTGACACAGACACATGGAAAGTGAGGAAGGCATACCAGAACCTGACACAGACACAGGGAAAGTGAGGGAGGCATACCAGAACCTTACACAGACACATGGAAAGTGAGGGAGGCAAACACTAAATGACCTGACCAGAAACATGGACATTTGAATGGGTTTTACAGCACACCATCACAAAAAGGTTACAGGGCGCCAACAGGAATGAACGTTCCAGGCTCATCCTCCATTTATGTTGAGATAAAATATGCAGAATCGGCCTAGTGTCTTCTCACCTGCAGAGTTCATGCAAATTCTGTTGTAACCACTCCCATTTTACGCTGGAGCCACGATCATTGTTTTCTGCCACCAAACAATACAGGGATTATGATGAAGACCTTTAATGAACATTGAAAGTGGGAAACGCTATGTGACCGGACCACAGACATATGGAAAGTGAGCAAGGCAAACACTAGGTGACCGGACCACAGATACATGAAAAGTGAGCAAAACAAACAACAGATGACTGGCCCACAGACATATGGAAAGTGAGCAAGGCAAACACTAGGTGACCAGACCACAGCTACATGAAAAGTGAGCAAAACAAACAATGGATGACTGGACCACAGACATGGAAAGTGAGGAAGGCAAACAGTAAGAGATCGGACCACAGATACATGAATTGAATTGAATTAGGGTTTTAAGGCGCACCAACACATTACAGGTTATATGGCGCCTAACAGGCATGAACATGCCAGGCTCATCTTCCATGTACATCGAGATAAAATATGGAAAATGGGCCTAGAACCTTCTCACCCTGAACTGCAGAGTTGCTGCAAATTCTATCGTAAAAACTCCATTTACACTGGAGCCACGTTTATTGTTTTCCTGCCACTGCTCTTAGTGATGTGAGCGAGATGGCACCTGAAACAATGCAGGGGTCATGATGAAAACCTTTAATGAGCATGAACAAACAAGAGGCCCAAGAGGGCCTTTGGACGCTCTACTGGCTCAAGATAAAGTTTATGTATAAATGTATAAGGAGCCATAAGTCTTTCAAAAACCATTCAACCAGAACATGGCAATGACAGGTGCAACTAGGCTTAGTACTGATCATTCTCGCCAAGATCGCTGAAATCTGGCAAAGAGTTCAGAAGAGACTCATCTGGACAAAGTTTGTGTATTAAAACATTTAAAGGGTCACAACTCTGCCAAAAATCATTCAAATATGGCAATGATATGCACAACTAGGCTTGATACTGATCATCCTTGTCAAGTTCCGTCTATATCCAGCCAGGGGTTCAGGAGAACTAGCCCGGAAAAAAATTGTGGTATCAAAAAAATCCTTTAAAGGGCCATAACTCTGCCAAATATCTGTAAACCGGAACGTGACAATGACATGCACAGCTAGGCTTGGTGCTGATCATCCCTGCAAAATTTCATTGAAATCTGGCGAGGGGTTCAGGACAAGTAGATCAGACAAAGTTTGTGTATTAAAACCTTTAAAGGGCCATAATTCTGCAAAAAAATCATTTAACCGGAATACGCCAATGATTTGCACAACTAGACATGGAATTGATCATCCCTAAAAAGTTTTGTTTAATCCGGCCAGGGGTTCAGGAGAACTAGTCAGAACAAAGTTTGTGTATTAAAACCTTTAAAGGGCTATAACTCTGCCAAAATCATTCAACTGGAACACGGCGACTATGTACAACTAGGCTTGGTACTGATCATCCCTGCAAAGTTCAATGAAATCCGGTCAAATGAAGGCCCCTTCATCTTAATGAGGCCAAGATGTAGTATATTTCAGAAAATCAAGGGCCATGACTCCGATGTAAATGGTCCAATCTGGATGGTTTTCGAACTCGTCCAAGCTTTCATTGATATTAACAATCTGGTAAAGTTTCTTAAAGATCGGATGAAAGATGAAGGCCCTATCGTCTTAACGAGGCAAAATATAGGATTTTTAACTAATTCCAATCTAGCTGGTTTCAGAACTTGACCAATCTTTCATTGATAGGAACAATCTCATAAAGTTTTATAAAGATCGCATGAAAAATGAAGGCCCTATCATCTTAACGAGGCAAAATATAAATCGAGGGCCATAACTCATCTGTTACTTGTCCGATCTGGCTGGTTTTCGAAATTGTCTGAGCTGTCATTAATATAAACAATCAGGTAAAGTTTTGTAAAGATCAGATGAAAGATGAAGGCCCTATCGAATTAACGAGGCAAAATATAGCATTTTTAACTAAATCACTGGCCATAACTCCGCTGTTACTGGTCCGATCTGGCTGGTCTTCGAAATTGTCCGAGCTTCCATTTATATAAACAATCTGGAAAAGTTTGGTAAAGATCGAATGAAAGATAAAGGCCCTATCGTCTTAACGAGTCAAAATATAGCATTTTTAACTAAATCAAGGGCCATTACTCCGCTGTTAATGGTCCGATCTAGCTGGTCGTCGAAAGTGTCCGAGCTTTCATTTATATAAACAATCTGGTAAAGATTGGATGAAAGATGAAGGCCCTATTGTCTTAATGAGGCAAAATATAGCATTTTAACGAGGCAAAATATAGCATTTTAACTAAATCAAGGGCCATAACTCATCTGTTACTGGTCCGATCTGGCTGGTTTTCGAAATTGTCTGAGCTGTCATTAATATAAACAATCGGGTAAAGTTTTGTAAAGATCAGATGAAAGATGAAGGCCCTATCGAATTAACGAGGCAAAATATAGCATTTTTAACTAAATCAAGGGCCATAACTCCGCTGTTACTGGTCTGATCTGGCTGGTCTTCGAAATTGTCCGAGCTTCCATTTATTTAAACAATCTGGTAAAGTTTGGTAAAGATCGAATGAAAGATAAAGGCCCTATCGTCTTAACGAGTCCAAAATATAGCATTTTTAACTAAACTAAGGGCCATAACTCCCCTGTTAATAGTCCGATCTAGATGGTCCTCGAAGTTGTCCGAGCTTTCATTGATATAAACTATCTGGTAAAGTTTGGTAAAGATTGGATGAAAGATGAAGGCCCTACTGTCTGAATGAGGCAAAATATAGCATTTTTAACTAAATCAAGGGCAATAACTCCGTTGTTAATGGTCCGATCTAGTTGGTTTTCAAACTTGTCCGAGCTTTCATTGATATTAACAATCTGTGCAAGTTTGGTAAAGATCAAATAATAAATGAAGGTGCTAGAGTGTTCACAAGGCTTAATATGGCATTTTTCAGCAAAACAAGGGCCATAACTCCGGTGAAATTATTTCGATCTTGCCGGTTTTCGAACTTGTCCGAGCTTTCATTGATATAAAGACACTGGCAAAGTTAAGTAAAGGTCCGATTAATATTGAAAGCCCTAGAGTGTTCACAAGGCAGAAAATAGCATTTTCCAGAAAAAACAAGGGCCATAACCCAATTTAGCTGATTTTCGAACTTGTCCAAGCGATCATTGGTATTAACAATCTGTGCAAGTTTGGTAACGATCAAATAATAAATGAAGGTGTTAGAGCGTTCACAAGGCAGAAAATAGCAATTTTCAGAAAAAACAAGGGCCATAACTCTGGTTTTACTGACCCAATTCAGCTGATTTTCGAACTTGTCCAAGCTATAATTGGTATTAACAATCTGTGCAAGTTTGGTAACGATCAAATAATAAATGAAGGTGCTAGAGTGTTCACAAGGCAGAAAATAGCAATTTTCAGAAAAGACAAGGGCCATAACTCCGGTGTTACCATACCGATATGGCTGGTTTTCGTACTTGTTCGAGCTTTCATTGATATTAACAATCTGTGCAAGTTTGGTAAAGATCAAATAATAAATGAAGGTGCTAGAGTGTTCACAAGGCTTAATATGGCATTTTTCAGCAAAACAAGGGCCATTACTCTGGTGAAATTTATCCGATCCGGCTGGTTTTCGAACTTGTCCGAGCTTTCATTGATATAAAGACACTGGAAAAGTTTCGTAAAGATTCGATTAATAATAAAGGCCCTAGAGTGTTCACAAGCCAAAAGTTAACGACGGACGACGGATGACGGACGGACGACGGACAACTTACCATCCCATAAGCTCTTCTGGCCTTCGGCCAGTAGAGTTAACAAGAGGTCAATGACCTTGAAGCTCTACTGATTGATTTTGATTTCAGGAAGTAGTCGCTACAGACTTGTTTTTTGAAAATCTATTTTTAACCGTTGCAGCCATCTTGAATTTCCGGCCGACCTGAAATTTTGCTAAGATCAATAAGACATTAAGAGCAACATTCCTGTGAAGTTTCATGAAAATCCGTCAGGTAGTTTCAAAGAAGTAGTCGCTACAAGTTTTCATTATATAACTCTATGTAAACAAAGCAGCCATGTTTAAGGTCAAATCAAAACGATTTTCGACAAGGACCAACATCATGTCATACTGATCATTTTAGAAAAAGTCCCATATCAATATCTCTTATTGTTTTGAAGAAGTAGTCGCTACAAACTTATTTATTTTAAATCTATTTTTAGCTGTGGCGGCCATCTTGAATTTCCGGCCGACCTGAAATTTTTCTAGGATCAACTAGACATCAAGAGCAACATTCCTGTGAAGTTTCATGAACATCCGTCAAGTAGTTTCAGAGGAGTAGTCGCTACAAGTTTTTACTATATATAACTCTATGTAACCAAAGATGGCCACTGGCAGCCATGTTTAACGTCGAATAAAAATAATTTTCCACAAGGATCTACATCATGTCATGCTGATCATTTTAGAAAAAGTCCCATATCAATATCACTTATAGTTTTCAAGAAGTAGTCGCTACAAACTTATTTTTTAAAAATCTATTTTTAGCTGTGACGGCCATCTTGAATTTCCGGCCGACCTGAAATTTTGATAGGATCAATTAGACATCAAGAGCAACATTCCTGTAAAGTTTCATGACAATCCGCCAAGTAGTTTCAGAGGAGTAGTCGCTACAAGTTTTTACTATATAACTCTATGTAAACAAAGATGGCCGCTGGCAGCCATGTTTAACGTTGAATCAAAACGATTTTTGACTAGGATCAACATCATGTAATGCTGATCATTTTAGAAAAAGTCCCATATCAATATCACTTATAGTTTTCAAGAAGTAGTCGCTACAAACTTATTTTTTAAAAATCTATTTTTAGCTGTGACGGCCATCTTGAATTTCCGGCCGACCTGAAATTTTTCTAGGATCAATCAGACATCAAGAGCAACATTCCTGTAAAGTTTCATGAATATCCGCCAAGTAGTTTCAGAGAAGTAGTCGCTACAAGTTTTTACTATATAACTCTATGTAAACAAAGATGGCCGCTGGCAGCCATGTTTAACGTTGAATCAAAACGATTTTTGACTAGGATCAACATCATGTCATGCTGATCATTTTAGAAAAAGTCCCATATCAATATCACTTATAGTTTTCAAGAAGAAGTCGCTACAAACTTGTATTTTGAAAATCTATTTTTAGCTTTGGCGGCCATCTTGGATTTCACATCAACATGAATTTTTGCTAGGATCAACTAGACTTTATGGGCAACATTTCTGTAAAGTTTCATGAATATCCATCCAGTAGTTTCAGCTGTGAAGTCGCTACAAGTTTTTACTATATAACTCTATGTAAACAAAGATGGCCGCTGGCAGCCATGTTTAACGTTGAATCAAAACGATTTTTGACTAGGATCAACATCATGTCATGCTGATCATTTTAGAAAAAGTCCCATATCAATATCACTTATAGTTTTCAAGAAGAAGTCGCTACAAACTTGTATTTTAAAACTCTATTTTTAGCTTTGGCGGCCATCTTGGATTTCACATCAACATGAATTTTTGCTAGGATCAACTAGACTTTATGGGCAACATTTCTGTAAAGTTTCATGAATATCCATCCAGTAGTTTCAGCTGTGAAGTCGCTACAAGTTTTTACTATATAACTCTATGTAAACAAAGATGGCCGCTGGCAGCCATGTTTAACGTTGAATCAAAACGATTTTTGACTAGGATCAACATCATGTCATGCTGATCATTTTAGAAAAAGTCCCATATCAATATCACTTATAGTTTTCAAGAAGAAGTCGCTACAAACTTGTATTTTAAAACTCTATTTTTAGCTTTGGCGGCCATCTTGGATTTCACATCAACATGAATTTTTGCTAGGATCAACTAGACTTTATGGGCAACATTTCTGTAAAGTTTCATGAATATCCATCCAGTAGTTTCAGCTGTGAAGTCGCTACAAATAAAAGTTTACGGACAGACGGACAGACAGACGGACAGACAGACGGACGACGGACTCCGCACCACGGCATAAGCTCTGCTGATCTCTGATCAGTAGAGCTAAAAATGACAAAATGAATATGAATGGGGGGGTCCTACCCCTCTGCATGTGACGGTGTGTTTGCAGTGGTTGTATTCTACCCCGGGAACCACACAGATAAATGAAAAGTGAGCAAAACAATAGATAACCGGACCAGATATATGGAAAGTGAGCAAGGCAAACACTAGGTGACCAGACCACAGATACATGAAAAGTGAGCAAAACAAACAATAAATGATCGGACCACATATATATGGAAAGTGAGCAAGGCAAACACTAGGTGACCGGACCACAGATACATGAAAAGTGAGCAAAACAAACAATAGATGACTGGACCACAGACATGGAAAGTGAGCAAGGCAAACATTAGGTGACCAGACAACAGATACATGAAAAGTGAGCAAAACAAACAATAGTTGACCGGACTACAGACATATGGAAAGTGAGCAAAGCAAACACTAGGTGACCCCCAGATACCGGTTTAAAAAAATAATTCTTAAATGTCTATTGAAATAGAAATATAAGAAGAAAACAAGAGGTCAATGACCTTGAAGCTCTACTGATTGATTTTGATTTCAGGAAGTAGTCGCTACAGACTTGTTTTTTGAAAATCTATTTTTAACCGTGGCGGCCATCTTGAATTTCCGGCCGACCTGAAATTTTGCTAAGATCAATAAGACATTAAGAGCAACATTCCAGTGAAGTTTCATGAAAATCCGTCAGGTAGTTTCAAAGAAGTAGTCGCTACAAGTTTTCATTATATAACTCTATGTAAACAAAGCAGCCATGTTTAAGGTCAAATCAAAACGATTTTCGACAAGGACCAACATCATGTCATACTGATCATTTTAGAAAAAGTCCCATATCAATATCTCTTATTGTTTTGAAGAAGTAGTCGCTACAAACTTATTTATTTTAAATCTATTTTTAACTGTGGCGGCCATCTTGAATTTCCGGCCGACCTGAAATTTTTCTAGGATCAACTAGACATCAAGAGCAACATTCCTGTGAAGTTTCATGAACATCCGTCAAGTAGTTTCAGAGGAGTAGTCGCTACAAGTTTTTACTATATAACTCTATGTAACCAAAGATGGCCACTGGCAGCCATGTTTAACGTCGAATCAAAATAATTTTCCACAAGGATCTACATCATGTCATGCTGATCATTTTAGAAAAAGTCCCATATCAATATCACTTATAGTTTTCAAGAAGTAGTCGCTACAAACTTATTTTTTAAAAATCTATTTTTAGCTGTGACGGCCATCTTGAATTTCCGGCCGACCTGAAATTTTGATAGGATCAATTAGACATCAAGAGCAACATTCCTGTAAAGATTCATGACAATCTGCCAAGTAGTTTCAGAGGAGTAGTCGCTACAAGTTTTTACTATATAACTCTATGTAAACAAAGATGGCCGCTGGCAGCCATGTTTAACGTTGAATCAAAACGATTTTTGACTAGGATCAACATCATGTAATGCTGATCATTTTAGAAAAAGTCCCATATCAATATCACTTATAGTTTTCAAGAAGAAGTCGCTACAAACTTGTATTTTGAAAATCTATTTTTAGCTTTGGCGGCCATCTTGGATTTCACATCAACATGAATTTTTGCTAGGATCAACTAGACTTTATGGGCAACATTTCTGTAAAGTTTCATGAATATCCATCCAGTAGTTTCAGCTGTGAAGTCGCTACAAGTTTTTACTATATAACTCTATGTAAACAAAGATGGCCGCTGGCAGCCATGTTTAACGTTGAATCAAAACGATTTTTGACTAGGATCAACATCATGTCATGCTGATCATTTTAGAAAAAGTCCCATATCAATATCACTTATAGTTTTCAAGAAGAAGTCGCTACAAACTTGTATTTTAAAACTCTATTTTTAGCTTTGGCGGCCATCTTGGATTTCACATCAACATGAATTTTTGCTAGGATCAACTAGACTTTATGGGCAACATTTCTGTAAAGTTTCATGAATATCCATCCAGTAGTTTCAGCTGTGAAGTCGCTACAAGTTTTTACTATATAACTCTATGTAAACAAAGATGGCCGCTGGCAGCCATGTTTAACGTTGAATCAAAACGATTTTTGACTAGGATCAACATCATGTCATGCTGATCATTTTAGAAAAAGTCCCATATCAATATCACTTATAGTTTTCAAGAAGAAGTCGCTACAAACTTGTATTTTAAAACTCTATTTTTAGCTTTGGCGGCCATCTTGGATTTCACATCAACATGAATTTTTGCTAGGATCAACTAGACTTTATGGGCAACATTTCTGTAAAGTTTCATGAATATCCATCCAGTAGTTTCAGCTGTGAAGTCGCTACAAATAAAAGTTTACGGACAGACGGACAGACAGACGGACAGACAGACGGACGACGGACTCCGCACCACGGCATAAGCTCTGCTGATCTCTGATCAGTAGAGCTAAAAATGACAAAATGAATATGAATGGGGGGGTCCTACCCCTCTGCATGTGACGGTGTGTTTGCAGTGGTTGTATTCTACCCCGGGAACCACACAGATAAATGAAAAGTGAGCAAAACAATAGATAACCGGACCAGATATATGGAAAGTGAGCAAGGCAAACACTAGGTGACCAGACCACAGATACATGAAAAGTGAGCAAAACAAACAATAAATGATCGGACCACATATATATGGAAAGTGAGCAAGGCAAACACTAGGTGACCGGACCACAGATACATGAAAAGTGAGCAAAACAAACAATAGATGACTGGACCACAGACATGGAAAGTGAGCAAGGCAAACATTAGGTGACCAGACAACAGATACATGAAAAGTGAGCAAAACAAACAATAGTTGACCGGACTACAGACATATGGAAAGTGAGCAAAGCAAACACTAGGTGACCCCCAGATACCGGTTTAAAAAAATAATTCTTAAATGTCTATTGAAATAGAAATATAAGAAGAAAACAAGAGGTCAATGACCTTGAAGCTCTACTGATTGATTTTGATTTCAGGAAGTAGTCGCTACAGACTTGTTTTTTGAAAATCTATTTTTAACCGTGGCGGCCATCTTGAATTTCCGGCCGACCTGAAATTTTGCTAAGATCAATAAGACATTAAGAGCAACATTCCAGTGAAGTTTCATGAAAATCCGTCAGGTAGTTTCAAAGAAGTAGTCGCTACAAGTTTTCATTATATAACTCTATGTAAACAAAGCAGCCATGTTTAAGGTCAAATCAAAACGATTTTCGACAAGGACCAACATCATGTCATACTGATCATTTTAGAAAAAGTCCCATATCAATATCTCTTATTGTTTTGAAGAAGTAGTCGCTACAAACTTATTTATTTTAAATCTATTTTTAGCTGTGGCGGCCATCTTGAATTTCCGGCCGACCTGAAATTTTTCTAGGATCAACTAGACATCAAGAGCAACATTCCTGTGAAGTTTCATGAACATCCGTCAAGTAGTTTCAGAGGAGTAGTCGCTACAAGTTTTTACTATATAACTCTATGTAACCAAAGATGGCCACTGGCAGCCATGTTTAACGTCGAATCAAAATAATTTTCCACAAGGATCTACATCATGTCATGCTGATCATTTTAGAAAAAGTCCCATATCAATATCACTTATAGTTTTCAAGAAGTAGTCGCTACAAACTTATTTTTTAAAAATCTATTTTTAGCTGTGACGGCCATCTTGAATTTCCGGCCGACCTGAAATTTTGATAGGATCAATTAGACATCAAGAGCAACATTCCTGTAAAGATTCATGACAATCTGCCAAGTAGTTTCAGAGGAGTAGTCGCTACAAGTTTTTACTATATAACTCTATGTAAACAAAGATGGCCGCTGGCAGCCATGTTTAACGTTGAATCAAAACGATTTTTGACTAGGATCAACATCATGTAATGCTGATCATTTTAGAAAAAGTCCCATATCAATATCACTTATAGTTTTCAAGAAGTAGTCGCTACAAACTTATTTTTTAAAAATCTATTTTTAGCTGTGACGGCCATCTTGAATTTCCGGCCGACCTGAAATTTTTCTAGGATCAATTAGACATCAAGAGCAACATTCCTGTAAAGTTTCATGACAATCCGCCAAGTAGTTTCAGAGAAGTAGTCGCTACAAGTTTTTACTATATAACTCTATGTAAACAAAGATGGCCGCTGGCAGCCATGTTTAACGTTGAATCAAAACGAATTTTGACTAGGATCAACATCATGTCATGCTGATCATTTTAGAAAAAGTCCCATATCAATATCACTTATAGTTTTCAAGAAGAAGTCGCTACAAACTTGTATTTTAAAACTCTATTTTTAGCTTTGGCGGCCATCTTGGATTTCACATCAACATGAATTTTTGCTAGGATCAACTAGACTTTATGGGCAACATTTCTGTAAAGTTTCATGAATATCCATCCAGTAGTTTCAGCTGTGAAGTGGCTACAAATAAAAGTTTACGGACAGACGGACGGACGGACGGACGACGGACGCCGCACCACGGCATAAGATCTCTGATCAGTAGAGCTAAAAATGTTAAACCGGTATCTGTGAGGTGACCGGACCACAGATACATGAAAAGTGAGCAAAACAATGGATGACCGGACCACAGACACATGGAAAGTGAACAAAACAAACAGTAGGTGACCGGACCACAGACATATGAAAAGTGAGCAAGGCAAACATTAGGTGACCAGACCAGATACATGAAAAGTGGGCAAAACAAACAAAAGATGACTGGACCACAGACATGGAAAGTGAGCACGGCAAACACTAGGTGACCGGACCACAGATACATGAAAAGTGAGCAAAACAAACAATGGATGACCAGACCACAGACATGGAAAGTGAGGAAAGCAAACACTTGGTGACCGGACCACAGATACATGAAAAGTGAGCAAAACAAACAATAGATGACCGGACCAGACATATGGAAAGTGAGGAAGGCAAACACTAGGTGACCAGACCATAGATACATGAAAAGTGAGCAAAACAAACAATGGATGACCGAACAACAGATATATGGAAAGTGAGGAAGGCAAACACTAGGTGACCAGACCCGACACATGGGAAGTGTCACAGCTCTAGTTTCTATAGACAAAAACATCTTTATACATGTATAAAATTGAACGGAATACATTTTATGCATTTTTTTTCATAAAATACAAAATAGCACAGGTATCACAGATCGTGTGAGTACGTGGTATCAGTAAATAAATTCAACAACAACATAATGCAGTTCAATTACTTTTAAAGCGACACATGGTAATTTTCATATTTTAGCTTACACATTTGTTGTCCTTTCAAACAAACCAAATGTCAAAAAAAGTGTTTTATTTTATTCTTTGTAAAATTCCTATTCAATAAGCTGAAGGTTTTGTTTCTTTCTAAAACTGCTGATAGCTATACACGTTTAACTTTCACTATAACAACATGGAGAGATTCTTGCTTTCAAAGTAATGTAAGGTGAAAATAAAGCAAGATTGCCCCTTAGAAATTATATCCAAAATGCATATGATTAAAATAAAGCATTTTCTTAGAGAAACTAAAAAAGACAATTAGAAAAGAGCTTCAGGACAAATGAACAGACGTCTGAAGAGGAAACTGACCGATGTGTAGACCATGTAGTTCAGATAGTGTCTGGTCAACATTGGCACTAGTATGGTCAAATCAGTTTTGTTGAAACAACTATCACCTGAAAAAGCAATAGCTATGTTCCACAAACGTGGAATAAGCAATAACTAAGTCCAGTAAACTGGGAATAAGCAATAAGTATTTCCTGTAAACCGGGAATAAGCCATAAGTATTTCCTGTAAACCTGATACTGAGTGGAAGTCCTTTATGATCTACTATGCTTTTCACCAGATCCAGAGAATGTATTTACAGAGGTTAAAAAATGGTCAACAAACTTCAGTTTAAAATTGCCGAAAAAAAAGATTTTGACCCATCCAAATAGGAATAATTTTAAAATCTTGTCGGCATAATGTTTCAGTCGTAATCTTCAGGTATAATATTTCAGGCAGATTTTACATTCTTTTAAAATCGTAATCGTATCTCCTATTCCATGTATTCTGGGTAATACTATTTTTCAAAGAAAATTTCACAGTTTCTTAAATGTTGTTATTAAATTAAAACCTACTGACTTAAATAAACAGAATTTTTCTGAATATTCAAAAACATCTATGTTTATAAATATATCTGTATAGAGTTTCAAAAGAAAATTTATTCACAATACAATTTTTTTTCTGTTATCAAAGTAAAGACGTCATTTCAGTAATTGTATAGGCTAACCATGATAAAATACCATGATTTTAATTGCATAAAATTATGTACTTAACATTAATTTGACTACCAACTGGGAAATGGTGAAAAGCACAGTACATCGTCATGGGTGAAGAATCTCAGATCTGGATACTGTCCAGGTCATTTAAACAAACATATCCCCTGAGGCTGACCGGAAGTCCCAAACTGTCTACAGCTTTTGATGGGTTGCTGTTTAAATGTCGCCTAATCTCGTTTCTACAGCACATCTTCAGCCCCATCGGGGAGAAGACAGTACTTTCCAGCCATTTCTGCATTGGCTCATAGGGGTACTTATCTCTGCAGTAGTTCAATATATCCGGTTCTCGAGCCAGCTTGTGGTATTTCGCGCCAGCCGCACATAAAATTCTTACCAGGCGTAACTGTGCTTTTGAGATGGCAATGTACAACGGGAGCAGAGACGTGTCTGATCCCACGCTTAACGCAAACGTGCATGAAGCCAATGGAGTATTGTCCAGACCAGTACCTGTACATTCTAAGTCGCAATTTAACTTCAACAAATGGGTGAGAGCTGAAATGTTGTTAGATTTTATTGCATAAATAAGTGGTGGATTGCCATACACATCTCCCTTGTCAATGTCTACTCCAGCATCAACCAATAAATCAATACACCTTGTGACATCTTCTTTACTAGCTCCCTTGCCTTTCCAGAATGCCCTTTCTGAATCCACAACTACATGAAGTGCATTTATTCCTTTACAGAAGTCTTTACTTTCAACATTACACCCAGCATCGATCAAAACCTTCATGGCATACGGGTCACGCAATCTTGCCGTCCACAACAAGGGGCTGTACCCACTGCAGTCTTGAATATTCAAATCAATGCCTCTTTGTCGAACTAATATCTCGAGACACTCGTGTTTAGCGTTTCCAACTGCAACATGCAAAGCTGTAGATCCCCCATTAGCACTCTGGTGATTCACATCTACACCGGCCTGTAAAAGATATTCCAGCATTTCTTTATGGCCATACCTCGTGGCGTGCATGATGCCATTTTCCTCAAACATTAAGTCAGTGCAGCAAACATCGGCTCCATGGTCTACTAAAATTTTTAACACCTTTACGCTGTTGAGTAAGACTACCTGCACAAAAGCCAGAGACAGTTTGTCGGCACCATTTACATAAGCTTTGAAGTCCTTATTTTGGAGAACTGAGAGAACTGTGCCTTCATCCTCTTTAGATATTGCCTCAAAGAATCTGTAAAAAAGAAAACTGATATGAGAATCCGATTGAACACAAAACCACCCTTGTAAAATAAGCTTTAAATACGAGGCCCAAAAGGCCTAAAAACGCTCTACTGGCTAACATGGCTCTTATATCACTGCAGGAAGTGATGTACGTATTCTGGCAATCTGATGCGAAATAACAAAGTATATTGTAATGCAATATCAGAGAAGTGATGTATGTATTCTGGCAATCTGATGCGAAATAACAAAGTATATTGTAATGCAATATCAGAGAAGTGATGTATGTATTTTGGCAATCTGATGCGAAATAACAAAGTATATTGTAATGCAATATCAGAGAAGTGATGTACGTATTCTGGCAATCCGATGCCAAATAACAAAGTATATTGTAATGCAATATCAGAGAAGTGATGTATGTATTTTGGCAATCTGATGCGAAATAACAAAGTATATTGTAATGCAATATCAGAGAAGTGATGTATGTATTTTGGCAATCTGATGCGAAATAACAGGGGGCAACATTTATGTGTAAGAAGCTATGTGGTAAGAAGTGACTAAAACAACACAGAAATATGTAAAAAAAAAAATGGGGGGTGTGGGTGTGGGGTTGTGGGGGAGGGGGGGTTGGAGGAGGGAGCCCATGCCCCAATATGGGTGAGGTATTAATAAGATGCATAATTCTATAATAAATCCCAAACCAAAATTATAGATATATACATGCTTACATGCAAACCAAGATCTGCCTTTATTGCACATTTTATGGGTCATCACAATTTGGGTTCCATGGGAGCCCAAAAATTTGCAGAAGACAAAATTACTTACGCATCCCTTTACAACATACTATAAGGAAACCAATCCCCAAATTTAGTTCAGACCTGTAAACACAGCTTACACGCAAACTTTGATGTGAAATAGACACATTTTAAGGGCTATCAGAATTTGGGTTCCATAGGAGCCAAGGGGTTATAGGCACCAAAATTACTTAAGCAGCCCTTAAGATAATGCTATAAGGAAGCTCATGGGCAAATTTGGTCATGCTAGCGTAAGAAATGTAAGAGATATAGACTTGTAAACACAGCTTACACACAAAATTTGATGTGAAATGGGACACATTTTATGGGCTATCATAATTTGGGTTCCATGGGAGCCCATGGGTTACAGGAACCAAAATTCTTAAAAAGCCCTTAAGATAATGCTGTAAGGAAGCCCATGGCCGAATTTGGTTATGCTAGGTTAAGAAATGTAAGAGATATAGACTTGTAAACACAGCTTACGCGCACACCTTGATGCGGGACGCCGACCCCGGGGTGATTACATAAGCTCTCTTATTCTTCGATTAGTCAAGCTAAAAACGGGAATAATTCTATTTTCAAGACAAACGTTTCCTAACCAAAACTTTTTATAGCAATCCTTGAACATTATTTTTGTTTGTTGCTATCTTCGGTATATTTTTCTTTAATTTCTTATGGTGTTTACTGTCCTTGGCAAAAAAAGAAAATCACAAACCTACCTACTCATTTATGAAATCATGGGTTGGGAAACAGCATAAAATATTTTTTTAAGGATGGCCCAAAATATACAGAACATCAGAAAAGCAATAAGTTAAATTAACAAAGAGGGAAAATATCGACAAACCAAATGTGGATGGTCAAAAATTCTATAGTAAAAAAAGAATAATTACGGACATGCATTTCCGGTTTCTTTTTTTTTTTCTGCACAAAGGGTCAAGAAGTGTGTATTTACACACTTTAACCTGCAACCTAACATTGGCCATAAGTTGAAAAGTATTTGACCCATGTTCAGACACATCTTCATCTTACCTCAAGAAATGTCATTAGACATTTCCAATAACTCTGACTTTCATTTCGGCAGAGTTATGCTCCATTTCATAAAACTTTTAACCTGCAACCTAATTAACCGAGCTCATAATTTCACATATATCTTCATCTTACATGAATGTAAATACAAACAGCAACTTTACTGCGCCAGTATTACCGTTGGTCAACTCTCTGTAACATGTACAGCAACTATACTGCGCCAGTATTACCGATGGTCAACTCTCTGCAACACGTACAGCAACTTTACTCATTGTCCAACTCATCAGAGGTATTAATGAAACAAGCTGCAACTGAAATGTATTGGCTATCAGAAGCCAAGTACCCAAGTTATTCACATCTTCAATGGCAACGACTCCAACTTGATGTGAGATCTAATTGAAACAAACCTTCAAAGACAATTTGGTGCCAATCAGAAGCTGTTAATGTGTAAACAAGCTATATTCCCTTCTGACACAATCAAGGGCAATTACTCCCGAATGCATGTCAATTTTGCTCATTGCTAATTCATCTGAGATCAAACTTCAAAGAAAATATGTAATCGAAACCATTTACTAGCCTAACATTATCGTGTTCACGTGCTGAAATCTTGCCTATCTTTTAAAAATCAAGGGCAATAAGGTGAACTAAAAGAGCTCATTGTCGGAAAATGGAGGTCTTATTGAATCAAAGCATCACATCAAATTTCATGAAAATCTTAAACCTTTTACTAAAGTTATAGTACAAAATGCTAATAGAGTAGACGATGGACAGTTGATTGACGGATGAACAACACACCATCGTAAAAGCTTGTCTGGCCTTAGTTCAGAACAGCTAAAAATAAACTTGGTAATGGTGAAGTCCCTGTGTGGTTCCCGGTTACAATACAACCACTGCAATCTCACAAACACACTGTCACATGCATAGGGGTAGGACGTCCCCCCCACTCCACACCCCCTCCCCCACCCCCATTCATATTCATTTTGTCATTTTTTATCATGCTCATTTAAGGTCTTTATCATGACACCTTGTATGCAAACGTGGAAATGTGGCTCCATCGTAAATGGAGTGCTTATAGAATTCGAAGCAACTCTGCAGTTCTGCAGGTAAGAAGGTTCTAGGCCCATTCTCCATATTTTATCTTGATGTAAATGGAGGATGAGCCTGGCATGTTCTTTCCAGTTAGATGCCATATAACCTTTCATGTGTCGGTGCGCCGTAAAACCCAATTCAGTTCAGTTGAATTCAGTTAATGGTGATTTATCACTGCATTAAATTAGAAGAACCGCTGGAAAGATTTCAACATTTTTTATTAATGACTACCAACTCCTGTTGTATGGGGTTTAAAGTCGCGTTTAACAATCTTTCATTCATTTTTTTGCTCTATGCTCAACTTTGTAGTGCTGCCACACTGAAATACCTCGCCATAGACACATGACATGATACCTTGCCGTAGACACGACATGATACCACGCTGTAGATACATGACATGATACCATGCCATAGACACAGGACATGATACCACACCATAGACACATGCCATGATACCACGCAATAGACACATGACATGATACCACACCATAGACACATGCCATGATACCACGCCGTAGACACATGCCATAATACCACGCCATAGACACATGACATGATACCTTGCCGTAGACACGACATGATACCACGCTGTAGATACATGACATAATACCACGCCCTAGACACATGACATGATACCATGCCGTAGACACATGCCATGATACCACAACATAGACACATGACATGATACCATGCCGTAGACACATGCCATAATACCACGCGGTAGACACGACATGATACCACGCCGTAGACACATGCCATGATACCACGCCGTAGACACGACATGATACCATGCCGTAGACACATGCCATAATACCACGCCGTAGACACGACATGATACCACAACATAGACACATGCCATGATACCACGCCGTAGACACATGCCATAATACCACGCCGTAGACACGACATGATACCACGCCCTAGACACATGACATGATACCACAACATAGACACATGACATGATACCATGCCGTAGACACATGCCATAATACCACGCGGTAGACACGACATGATACCACGCTGTAGAAACATGACATAATACCACGCCCTAGACACATGCCATGATACCATGCCGTAGACACATGCCATGATACCACAACATAGACACATGATATGATACCATGCCGTAGACACATGCCATAATACCACGCGGTAGACACGACATGATACCACGCCGTAGACACATGCCATGATACCACGCCGTAGACACGACATGATACCATGCCGTAGACACATGCCATAATACCACGCCGTAGACACGACATGATACCACAACATAGACACATGCCATGATACCACGCCCTAGACACATGACATGATACCACAACATAGACACATGACATGATACCATGCCGTAGACACATGCCATAATACCACGCGGTAGACACGACATTATACCACGCATTAGACACATGACATGATACCACGCCGTAGACACATGACATGATACCACAACATAGACACATGCCATGATACCACGCCGTAGACACATGCCATAATACCACGCGGTAGACACGACATGATACCACGCCGTAGACACATGACATGATACCATGCCGTAGACACATGCCATAATACCACGCGGTAGACACGACATGATACCACGCATTAGACACATGACATGATACCACGCCGTAGACACATGACATGATACCACAACATAGACACATGCCATGATACCACGCCGTAGACACATGCCATAATACCACGCGGTAGACACGACATGATACCACGCCGTAGACACATGACATGATACCACGCCATAGACATATGACATGATACCATGCCGTAGACACATGACATGATACCACGCCGTAGACACATGCCATGATACCACGCATTAGACACATGACATGATACCACGCCGTAGACACATGACATGATACCACGCATTAGACACATGTCATGATACCACGCCCTAGACACATGCCATGATACCACGCCGTAGACACATGACATGGTACCACGCCGTAGACACATGACATGATACCACGCCATAGACACATGCCATGATACCACGCCGTAGACACATGACATGATACCACGCTGTAGACACACGACATGATACACCTCACAGTCTCATTATACTATTTAAACATCAGGTCAACCAGTCCTAGAAACCTTTATTTATATTGTGAGCATCAAGGGTCTGCTCTACTATTACACCATGGCTGTACTATTACACCATTGCTGTACTATTACAACATTGCTGTATTATTACACCATTGCTGTACTATTACACGATTGCTCTACTATTACACCATTAGCTGTACTATTACACCATTAGCTGTACTATTACACCAAGGCTCTACTATTACACCATTGCTGTACTATTACAACATTGCTGTACTATTACACGATTGCTCTACTATTACACCATTCACTATTACACCATTGCTCTACTATTACACCATTGCTCTACTATTACACCATTGCTGTACTATTACACCATTAGCTGTACTATTACACCAAGGCTCTACTATTACACCATTGCTCTACTATTACACCATTGCTGTACTATTACACCATTAGCTGTACTATTACACCAAGGCTCTACTATTACACGATTGCTCTACTATTACACCATTCACTATTACACCATTGCTCTACTATTACACCATTGCTCTACTATTACACCATTAGCTGTACTATTACACCAAGGCTCTACTATTACACCATTGCTGTACTATTACACCATTGCTGTACTATTACAACATTAGCTGTACTATTACACCAAGGCTCTACTATTACACGATTGCTCTACTATTACACCATTGCTCTACTATTACACCATTGCTGTACTATTACAACATTGCTGTACTATTACACGATTGCTCTACTATTACACCATTCACTATTACACCATTGCTCTACTATTACACCATTGCTCTACTATTACACCATTGCTCTACTATTACACGATTGCTGTACTATTACACCATTCACTATTACACCATTCACTATTACACCAAGGCTGTACTATTACACCATTGCTGTACTATTACAACATTGCTCTACTATTACACCATTGCTGTACTATTACACCATTCACTATTACACCATTGCTGTACTATTACACCATTGCTGTACTATTACACCATTGCTCTACTATTACACCATTGCTCTACTATTACACCATTGCTGTACTATTACACCATTGCTGTACTATTACAACATTGCTCTACTATTACACCATTGCTGTACTATTACAACATTGCTGTACTATTACACCATTGCTGTACTATTACACCATTGCTGTACTATTACACCATTGCTCTACTATTACACCATTGCTCTACTATTACACCATTGCTGTACTATAACAACATTGCTCTACTATTACACCATTGCTGTACTATTACACCATTGCTGTACTATTACACCATTGCTGTACTATTACACCATTGCTGTACTATTACACCACTGCTGTACTATTACACCACTGCTGTACTATTACACCACTGCTCTACTATTACACCATTGCTCTACTATTACACCATTGCTGTACTATTACACCATTGCTGTACTATTACACCACTGCTCTACTATTACACCATTGCTGTACTATTACACCACTGCTCTACTATTACACCATTGCTCTACTATTACACCATTGCTGTACTATTACACCACTGCTGTACTATTACACCACTGCTGTACTATTACACCACTGCTCTACTATTACACCACTGCTGTACTATTACACCACTGCTCTACTATTACACCATTGCTCTACTATTACACCACTGCTCTACTATTACACCATTGCTCTACTATTACACCACTGCTCTACTATTACACCATTGCTCTACTATTACACCACTGCTCTACTATTACACCACTGCTCTACTATTACACCATTGCTGTACTATTACACCATTCACTATTACACCATTGCTCTACTATTACACCATTAGCTGTACTATTACACCATTAGCTGTACTATTACACCATTGCTCTACTATTACACCATTGCTGTACTATTACACCATTGCTGTACTATTACACCATTCACTATTACACCATTGCTCTACTATTACACCATTGCTGTACTATTACACCATTCACTATTACACCATTGCTGTACTATTACACCATTGCTGTATTATTACACCATTGCTCTACTATTACACCACTGCTCTACTATTACACCATTGCTCACTATTACACCATTGCTCTACTATTACACCATTGCTCTACTATTACACCATTAGCTGTACTATTACACCATTGCTCTACTATTACACCATTGCTCTACTATTACACCACTGCTCTACTATTACACCATTGCTCTACTATTACACCATTGCTCTACTATTACACCATTGCTGTACTATTACACCACTGCTCTACTATTACACGATTGCTCTACTATTACACCATTCACTATTACACCATTGCTCTACTATTACACCATTAGCTGTACTATTACACCATTGCTGTACTATTACACCATTGCTCTACTATTACACCATTGCTCTACTATTACACCATTAGCTGTACTATTACACCATTGCTGTACTATTACACCATTAGCTGTACTATTACACCATTGCTGTACTATTACACCATTAGCTGTATTATTACACCATTGCTCTACTATTACACCACTGCTGTACTATTACATCTCTGCTCTACTATTACACCACTGCTGTACTATTACACCATTAGCTGTACTATTACACCATGGCTGTACTATTACACCATTGCTCTACTATTACACCATTGCTGTACTATTACACCATTGCTCTAATATTACACTATTGCTCTACTATTACACCATTAGCTGTACTATTACACCATTGCTGTACTATTACACCATTAGCTGTACTATTACACCATTGCTAAACTATTACACCACTGCTGTACTATTACCTCAACTATTACACCACTGCTATACTATTACACCACTGCTCTATTACTACACCACTGCTCTACTATTACACCACTGCTCTACTATTACACCACTGCTCTACTATTACACCACTGCTCTACTATTACACCATTGCTCTACTATTACACCATTGCTCTACTATTACACCACTGCTCTACTATTACACCACTGCTGAACTATTACACCACTGCTGTACTATTACACCAGTGCTCTACGATTACACCACTGCTGTACTATAACACCAGTGCTCTACTATTAAACCACTGCTGTACTATTACACCACTGCTCTACTATTACACCACTGCTGTACTATTACACCACTGCTCTACTATTACACCACTGCTGTACTATTACACCATTGCTCAACTATTACACCATTGCTCAACTATTACACCATTGCTCTACTATTACAGCATTGCTCTACTATTAAAGAGAATCGTACAAAATTAGAGTGGGAGGTTAACCACATTGGTCCCATGTTGGAGCACTTTTGAAATGTATTCGTTCGTGTCACAATTGAAACAAACCTGGACTCCAGAGCCTGCAACATTTTGTTATGTTTATTTAAGTCCATTGCATCAGCCATGACTGTTATCACTACTGTACATCTGAAGCTGCATGTGTACCAGTAAGACTGAAATAAGATATAAGATAAATATATATTAAAACAAAGAGGCTGCGGACACTACTGGCTAAAGATAAAGTTTGTGTATAAAGGGTCATAACTCTCGTCAAAAATCATTCAAACGGTATATCGCGATGATATGCACAACTAAGCTTGGTACTCATCATCCCCGCCAAGGTTCGTTGAAATTCAGCCAGGGGATCATGAGAACTAGTCAATACAAAGTTTGTGTATTAAAAGCTTAAAAGGGCCATAACTTTGCCAAAAATCATTCAAACGGTATATCGCGATGATATGCACAACTAGTCTTGGTACTCATCATCCCCGCCAAGATTGTTGAAATCCGGCCAGGAGTTCAGAAGAGACTAGTTTGGACAAAGTTTGTGTATTAAAACCTTAAAAGGGCCATAACTCTGCCAAAAACCATTCAACCGGAACGTCATGGTGATGATATGCACAACTAAGCTTTATACTGATTATCCTTGCCAAGTTTCGTTGAAATCCGGGTGTTCAGGAGAACTAGTCCAGACAAAGTTTGTGTATTAAAACCTTTAAAGGGCCGTAACTCCACCAAAATCATTTAACCGGAACACATTGACGATATGTACAACTAGGCTTGGTACTGATCATCCCTACAAAGTTCCGTTAAAATCTGCCCAAATCGAACCATAAATAAAAAAGTTATAAATTTTTAAAAATCGGGAACCAGTCTAACACGTAATGCTTCTGACTGAATTGATACACAAAATGGTTCCAAATCAATATCACTTACGGTTTTCGAAAAGTAGTCACCAAAAAATCGCATTTTTTAAATCTATTTTTAGCCGTGGTGGCCATCTTGAAATTTCCGGCTGACCTGAATTTTTGCTAGGATCAACTAGACATCAAGAGCAACATTCCTGTGAAGTTTCATGAAAATCTGTCATGTACATGGTGTAGTTTCAGAGAAGTAGTCGCCACAAGTTTTTCCTATATAACTCTATGTAAACAAAGATGTTTGACATCCAATCAAAATGAACTTTGGTTAGGATCAACTACATGTCGTGCCAGTCATTTTGGTAAAAGTTCCAAATCAATATCACTTATGGTTTTTGAGAAGTAGTTGCCACAAAATCTATTTTTAGCCGTGGCACCCATCTTAAATTACGGTTTTTGAGAAGTAGTCGGTAAAAAATCGCATTTTTTAAATCTATTTTTAGCCGTGGTGGCCTTCTTGAATTTCCGGCCGACCTGAATTTTTGCTAGGATCAACTAGACATCAAGAGCAATATTCCTGCGTCTTTATTCATAATTAAACAAGGAAGCAAATTCAAAACCGGAAGTAACCTAAATACTTTCCGTTGTCTTCATTAACTGTTGGTCTCTGTCTTTGAAAACATGGGTATTTTGCGATGGCGCGCCATAAAATTCGTTCTAGTTAAAAATTAAAATCTTGAAAATTATGGTCTTTTTACTCTGCCAAAGATTTTTAACTTACTACAAAACCTAAGTATAAACTCAGAGTAACACAAATTGTATCACCTACTGAAAATAAGATAAAATCTCAACATCTCTGTGATAGAAAATTATGAATTCAAACAAATATTATTTTGGCATTAGTTACGAAAGTATTTGGGACGAAAATTATGTTTTGGTTATACAAATTGTTCTTTCTTTCCGTTGTCTTCATTAACTGTAAATGGGCAGTTTCCCAGTTAACGTTACCTACATTAGTTACCTCCGTTTGACACTTTTAAATGCTTTAGAGGTATTCATGTCAAGCTATTTTCAGTTTTATTTCCAAAATCACGAATGTTTTGGTGACATTTGTGTTTTCCGGTATTGCGTTATTTTCGCACGCCGTTTTATACCACAGCCTGAGTCACTGATTATAGGAGGTCACGTTTTCAACTTGAAATGCTTGGTTGGTCTCTGTCTTTGAAAAAGGCACAGCCTAAACGGGGATTTATGAGTAATATGAACTAAGGTAAAACCTTGCAATTGAGGCGAGCACAGAAAATGTGAAAGCAAATTTTAAACAGATAAAACCAGGGAGTAAGTATACCTTACTCCCTGATAAAACTCAATGAAAGAACAATACAAATAACTGTGTCAAATTGAAAGCAACTCAATAATGATGTCCTCTCAGGGGTTTTGGGGAAAATGGCCATTTATATTTGGTGAACAAGGGAACAATGGCTGTTATTTCAGGGAAAACGAGACCATTGACACATATTTTTAGGGAACAATGGAACATGACTTTACAGGAAATAAACTTCTGACATCTAGTTTTAATATTAAAAAAATATATTCACAAAAAGTTAACATTTCAAACAATATTTTTGTGATGACAGTGTTGCAGCTATAATTACTGTAGGCCAGAATAATTTTGGGGAACAAAGCAAAATAGTTGTGGGGAACAAGGGAACACTGACTCATATTTTCAGGGAACAAAGGAAGATGTCCCTTCCACTCTTCTGGGGGGCCTCAGTAATAATAATAAGAATGAATAAATCATTAAATGCAATGTACAATTTGAAAGGGACACATTGCATTTACCATATTGTTCATACTGAGGGGGTACTGATTAAAACAGGCAAAAATATGTTCATGTTCAAAACGGTTTTTGATAATAATGAATTCAAGTATATATACTCAGTTGCAAGAGAAAATGTGCAATTTGAAAATGTTACTTTACACCCCTATCCTTTTTATCAAGCGAGAGTCCTTAATGATTCAACCTATTGAAAAACAAATGACAACATACCTACTGGCAACAGAATGATAACAATTTTGGTACCAAACATGACATATTGAAATTTATACATTTTATTCTAAAAAAAATCATTGCACACGTTCTTTCGCAACTGAGCTGTATACACTTTCTTTTGCAACTCAGTATAAACGTTTTAGACTAGCTTCTGAAAGAAAATAAACTGCCAAATTGAGCATTTACCTCACTGCTTCAAGTAGAAACTGTCGTGATATAACTAAACTGAAAGATTGTTAACTTTATACATAAACAATACGTTGTTCCAATTGCTTTTTTACATTTTTTTTCTTTTTGCCAGAAATGTTGATATTTTCTATGTTATTATTTATTACTAAATATATACAAACTGTGACCTGTGTATTTAGCCGAGAACACTAAATATGATTCACAGATAAATGAGAGATGGGGATAATTGTTTTAATTTTAACACCACAGTCCATCTGTCCTGATCTTACCTTGAATAAGAACCGTCTGTACAAGATGGCAAGTTGCATTCACTTCAGTGCATGAGTTTGAAGAAATCCAATCCAATGATTTTACCTGTGTGTGACCCAATGGACCACTCCTAAAAGATGCTAGTGTCACCATCCAATGCTGGTTGTAAATGCCTGACAGAATAATGCAACTATCAGTCATAGACAACCATTTAAATATAAACAAAGGATAGATGACTCTTTTCTTGATGACGTTCAGTGTGATGCAGCCCTTCTGTAGTGTAAATCTCATTTTTGCTTTTCACTGAAAAAGCAGTTTCAGTACATCCTGGTGTTTCGTCTCTGTTCTGGTCTGTTGTGTTCCGCTGAATCCATAATTATATCATAAAACAAATACAAACAATTCCGGTTTTTAAATTCTATAATGAGGTCATTTTTACCATACCACAGATATGACTTACAAATCACTATCTGAGTCAAATAAATGAGAACCAGAACATCCGCCGTATTTTAAACGATAGGACACCCACCTGTATGGGCACAATATAATCTGGACTTATGATTGTGTGTAGTGTAATGTATCTATCTACAGTCTATAGTGCTGCCACACTGGAATACCACACCGTAGTACATCACCCATACAAAAAGAAAATGTAAGAAATTACTAACAAATGATCAATGCAATACTAACAAATGATCAAATAGTCATTTGTTAACATCACTTGTTCATCCTTCATTTAATGGAAGACTAATAAATGACAATTCATGTTCAAATGAAAAGTTTACCATTTAAGTCTCTCGTTTGTGATAGAAAACTGAACAGTCATTTATTCATCATTTCTGGTCAAGTTAATCCATCCATAGTCTTCCATTACACTTAGTTAATTGCTAAAAGTACTTTGATAGTCTTTCATTATACTTAATCACAAATAACTGAAGACTTGTGTGCTTTGATAGTCCCTCATTACACTTATGCTGAATTTACTGAAGAAGTCAGTCCCTCATTACACTTAAGCTGTATAGTGCTTAGCATTTTTGGCATCATTTCAGGGAAAATTGTCCAAGTTAATTTTTCGAAAAAAAACTTTTGAGGTGACATCAATGTATTGTATGCGTATATACACCAGTATGAAATTAACATTTCATTTAAAGCGAAATTGACTAGTAAATTCGTGACATGAAATTGTTAACTAAGAAATTGTTATGCAACATGTGCTATACTCTATCAAGTTACTTTGAATGGTATTTTACGTCATTCTTAGCACATGGTAGGCCATATATGATGGTCGATTTTGTTGTGGTAGTTAGATATTTTCCTTTTAATACATAGAAATTCTAGACTATAACAGAGTTTTTATACTATAATATAAAAACCATGACTACTATACATTGCAAATAAGCACTACAATTATTTTTAATTATTTCATGTCTGTCTTAAAAATGTGTATATCATAAGTGTTTATTTGCAGTAAGAATTTAAAAAACTTACTCTCATAACCCATTGTTCATGAATACTTGAGATAAGCTAATTCATACAAATATCCAGCACTCATACTAATGAGTTTATGATAACCCATATGCTATATTTTACTCTGGCCACATCTGATGATTGTAAATTAATAAATTAATTAAGACTTTGGAGGCTGGCAGTGTTACAGTTGGTCATGTGACTTTCATTAGCCAATGAAACTGCATGATGCTTCTATATGCAAACAAGCGTGTTTATACAGAAATATCTGCCATCTTGTTTTGGAACAATAATAAATGATTATGAAATATATTGTTTTTATAAGTGCATGACTTGGGAAGTTATAAAACAAGGAATACATGTCATTATTCATGCAGGATACCATTAAAGTAAGTTATTATTCAAAGGTTTATTTACACTATCAAGATTTCCTATACCCAAGCTATAACTAGAGAGTAACAACAAAATTTAAAAGGCCAAATACAATTACATGCATTTTTTTTTTAAATAATGTCTATCTTAAATTTGTTTGTCTTTGGTATAGTTACATGTTATGATGCCCTCCTTTTGAGTGACTGATAATTCACCTTTCAATAAATCCAGAAAAACTTATAAAATTCCATGGTATAACCACTCGAGCCGGGGCTCTTAAGATTGTTTGCCTTTTTTAAACAAAATAATAGTTGAGACCAATATCTTTATTAAACTGTTCTTATAAATTATCATCAGCATGCATTGCACAGCGTTTAAAACAATTAAGTATTACCTTTGCTTATAAATGATGATCAGACTGGCTTTTTGGCGGGGAGATATATAGGTGAAAATACACCTTCCATTTATGATTTGTTCTATTACACTGAGAAAATGATATACCAGGATTATTACTTATTGCAGACGTTGAAAAGGCTTTTGATACCCTCTCCTGGTCTTTTATTGATGAGGTTTTAACATTTTTTCAGTTTGGACAAGATATAAAAAAAATGGATAAAAGTATTTTACACAAATATTAAATCTTGTATTTTAGTTAATGGCCATCTATCGGAGTGGTTTTTTATTCACCGAGGCTGCCGACAGGCCGACAGGGAGATCCACTCTCCCCATACATTTTTATTCTGTGTGTTGAAATATTGACTGTACTGGTCAGGACAAATAAATATATTAGGAGATACTGAATATGTAATTTCTCAATGCCGACGATACCTCCCTTATATTAGACGGCACCGAAAAATCCCTTAAACATGCTCTAATGGTTTTAAAAACCTATGGAGATATTTCAGGTCTTAATGTTAATGTTGATAAAACCAGAGTTATATGGTTAAGGAAAAATAAAGGTTCTAAGGTAAAATTATGCACAGACACAGACCTTAATTGGGATCAGGGGGAATTTGTGATTTTAGGAATTACTATGTCAACAAATTTGAGGAGTGTGGTTGCATTAAATTATGACAGACAAATAAACGAAATTAAATCATTATTACTGTCCTGGTCAAAAAGAATACTCACACCCTTTGGAAAAATCACTGTTATAAAAAGCTTAGCTTTACCAAAGTTAAATCACTTAATTTCACCATTACCTAATCCACCTGAAGACCAGATCACACTGTTGCAAAATATGTGTTTTAATTTCCTCTGGAATAATCAACCAGACAAAATAAAGAGATCTGTTGTAACTCAAGATTATGATTGTGTGGACTTAGACTGATCAATATTAAACAGTTCATATATTCTCTGAAATTAACGTGGATTAGAAGACTTTTGATTGGGAATAAAAAATGTATGGAAATCCATAAACATATGTACCCATTCACCACCAAAATGCTATTTATCCGGTAACGTCTATGTAAAAAATAACTTGCAAAATATATGCAATCCCTTTTGGAAGGATGTTTACACAAGTTTTAACATCCTATTAGATGTTAAAAACCTATTGTCATGGAAAGCGTTCTTAACACAACCGTTATGGTACAATAATAACGTTAAGATTGGAAGATCAAGTGTTTTTTTTTATAAAAGATGGTATGATAAAGGTATTTTATTTATTAATGATATAATGGATAACAATGGTAATCTTCTCTCTTTTACTCTATTTATCGAAAAGTTTGCTGTACGTTCACATTTTTTAGAATATGAAGGTATGACTGCAGCAATACGGGGCTTCCTTCAGAAACAAAATTTTGCTCATCTTGCTATCAAGGTAGAAAATCCAATTTGCCCATCAATAGTGTCTCTAATAACAAGCGCACCGAAAGGCTGTCGTCCCATTTATGATATACTTAATTAAATGTACATCCAACATCTATAGCCAAATGGGGACAATATGGTATAAATATAGACAGAGATTGGAATGACTTATTCAAAATACCTTTCAAATGTACAAAAGATACTCGATTACAATGGCTTCAGGAAAAAATAAACCACAGAATTACTGCTACAAACATCCTTTTGACAAAAATGAAGATAAACAAGAAATATCACTGTAAGTGATAAATGCCCTCGAAGTGTCCTTTGACCTCTAAGTATGACCTTGACCTTGGAGCCATGGGCCTGGATTTTGTGCACAACACGTCGTTTGGTTGTGGTGAGCACTTGTGCCAAGCTATTTGAAAATCCGTCCAGGCATGCAAAAGTTATTGACCGGACACGATTTGAACTTTGACCTCTAAGTTTGACCTTGACCTTGGGGCCACAGACCTGGATTTTGTTCGCGACACATCGTCTTGTTGTGGTGAGCACTTGTGCCAAGTTATTTGAAAATCCGTCCATGAATGCCAGAGTTATTGACCGGACACAATTTGACTCTTGACCTCCAAGTGTGACCTTGACCTTGAAGACCTGGGTTTTGCGCGCGACACATCGTCTTGTTATGATGATCAGTTGTGCCAATTTATTTAAAAATCCCTGCAGTGGTTGTGACGTTACGGTCCGGACACGAAATTGCGTACCTGTTTTTGACCTATAAACTTCAAGTGTAACCTTGACCTTTGAGGTACGGATCTGGGTTTTGCGCGCGACACATCGTCTTGTTATGGTGATCACTTGTGCCAAGTTATTTAAAAATCCCTGCAGGGGGTCCGGACACGAAATTGCGTACTGTTTTTGACCTATGAACTTCAAGTGTGACTTTGACCTTTGAGGTACGGACCTGGGTTTTGCGCGCGACACATCGTCTTGTTATGGTGATCACTTGTGCCAAGTTATTTTAAATATCCCTGCAGGGAGTGTGACGTTACGGTCCGGACACGAAATTGCGTACCTGTTTTTGACCTAGGAACTTCAAGTTTGACCTTTGAGGTACGGACCTAGGTTTTGCGCGCGACACATCGTCTTGTTATGATGCTCACTTGTGCCACGTTAATCAAAAATCCATGCAGGGGTTTTGAAGGTACAGTCCGGACACGAAAAGCGGAATGACGGACAGACATAATCCGGACGGACGGACGGACAGACGGACAGTGCGATTACTATATGTCCCGATTTTTTTTCATTTTTCGGGGGCATAAAAACGATAACTCCTGTAGCTTTTGCACAGAGTCTCCAGAAACCATTACACATTTATTTTGGGAATGTAAATATACCAAAATATTTTGGAATATTTTTAAGATTACTTGCAATGATAATAATATAATAATCCAACCGGAATGGACTGCAAAAGATATAATATTTTGGTCTAGTGAATATGACAATGTTCTAAATAAACTAATTTTACATGCAAAATACTTCATATATAAATGTAAGTTAGATGGAAGATTACCATTCTTCGGAAATTTCAAACCACAAATCAAATACATATATCAAACTGAAAAAATAAACGCAATTAAAAGTTTTACATTTGATAAATTCGAAAAACCTTCGTTGACTTATAAATCCCTACTTAATAATTAGTTTTGTTTTAAATTTTAAGAGTTACACTGTACAACACATCTATCTTGTTCTATCTATCTTGTTCCTTCTTCTTGTTTTTTGTTTTGTCCTTTTTTGACAAAAGGAAAATCCCAAGAAATGTGTAATATCTGTTAAATTATGTTCCCCGCTGTTCCCACTGAATGTGGAAGAGTCACACCTCCATAGAAATATCTTGTCTTTTCTTTATAAATTTAGTGAATAACACCATTTTTGTTTCACAGTCAACTGTAGAAAAACTCAGCAGAGATGGTATGTGGATCTTGTATAAAAACTGAAACACTCATAGTTGATTATGTTAGCACTGTGTTTATCTGCGTTAAACAATTCTTTATACAAAATATATATGCTGAGTTTTGAATAAACCCAAATATTTCTAATGAAGGCGCATTAAAGTAACAAAATAAATATTTTGACAATTTTGTAAATGTCAAGATTTAAAGGGACACACAGCAATCTGGTGTATTGGTAAATAAAATTCTTTTGCAGAGAGACCCTTTCATCAAACTTGTATTTTAAATCTTCTTTTGAATATTGTAAAGAAATAAAACAAAAAAAACTGCCCATTTATATAGTTTCTAACCAAGATATGCATTTTTTTCTTCTACATATTTTGAAAACTGTTTATATATAATAAATATTATGCATATTACATCTACATCTGTACTGTTTGTTGAGGGGTGGCCCACCCCGACCCTCACTGAACTATTACGGGGTGAATAAATGGATTACCATTAATTTGGTGATCGAAATTTAAAAAAACAATATTTCACTAGTAGAATTTATGCAAGATGTTTAAACTTTCAAAGCATTACTATAATTTGTACTTTATTAGTAGTCTGCATTTGTTTTGTATGTATAAGAATATATTATAAACCAAACAGATATTCTAATACACATAATACAGTCTATATAGCATTGATTCAGTACTGTGCAGTATTTACAGTTCACTGTATACATTCAACAAAAACAATTTAAGATATTTTGGTTCAACAAACATTATTTACAAGTTACTTTGAATGTAAACTCAGGCCTGTAATAGCTATAGCCCTGAAATGTAACCGAGGCAAACCCCTTCCTAGCGGGGTCTGAGGACATGTTCCGCGGAAAACTGTTGATTTCTACATTCCAATGCCATATTTTCAGTTTGAAGTTACGACAAATACAAGTCTCTTTCAGTGATTTTATTTGATATCCTGGCCATTAGAAAGCCTACTTCAATGTTTGGTACATTCCCAAAACTCGATGTGCCTCAGCGTAGCTACGGGCATGAAACTGAACAACGAAATGTGTGTGTGTGTGTTTATGTAACAATCGTGAATGCTAGGCCAATCCCGTCATTCTTCGGGATCCCGCCTCGTGTGTATCACGGCGCTTCGTAGGTTCAAAATCTTGACATTCTGTTAGCCGGAAGGCAACGGCACAGAAAATGGTGACTGTTGCTATGTAAACAATATGGCCGCTAACCACACGTGTTGATGTATAATTTGCGTTGAATGTTTGTTTTTTTACAATGCAGATGAAGGTTTTATCACTGCTTTCATGTAAATAAAGTATTGATGGAGCAATCGTCTGAATAACATTGCAACTGGATTGCAACATTTGGATGATAACTTTGATTTTGAATGCAAATTTGTTTTGGCGGTTTGGCGGGAATCTAAGGCACGAGGACGTAACCAATATGGAAACCTGCGTAATACTGCGAGGCAGTGTACGAGATGTTGCGAATGTTTATGTAAATGTACTCTATGTGTCTTCCATTATAATCCTTTGTTAGTCATTTGTTAGTATCTTATTTGTCTTCCATTGCAGTCAGTTATTAGTCATTTGTTAGTATCTTTTTTGTCTTCCATTGCAGTCATTTATTAGTCATTTGTCAGTATCATATTTGTCTTCCGTTGCAATCATTTGTTAGTCATTTGTTAGTATCTTATTTGTCTTCCCTTGCAGTCATTTATCAGTCATTTATTGGTATCTCATTTGTCTTTCATTAAAGTAATTTATTAGTCATTCATTAGTACTCCATTAGCTCATTTGCATGAAAAAGTCTATACTAATAAGTGATGAATAAAAGATATATATGCATTAGTCATTTGTTATAGTCATTTAACACCCTGTTTATTTTTGTATGGGCAGGTGCTTGTGTGTTGTGTGGGTCGGTCGGTGTGTGTGTGTGTGGGGGGGGGGGGGGGGGGGAGGGGGGTATGAACAAATCTAGGGGGTGGTGAGGAGTGATGGTTGGGGCGTGTAGTCTAGACTTTTCAGGAGAGGGGGGTCTGTCGGAGGAAACTTTTCCTCTTTTTTTTTCATGATGGGGGTGGTGGGGGGAATATTTTGTAGATTTTTCTAGGCCCTGTAAACTGATTTTATCGCATTTATTTACCTGAATAATTGACACTGTACCAGTCTACGATCAATAATAGCGTTCAAGGACATTTGTAGTAACGCCGTTTTTCATTGGTGGTGCATCACGTGATCATTTAGAGATTAAGGGTGATTGCGGACTTTTTTTCACAGCTGATCTAAGTTTGTTTCCTCATTCATTTAAAGCTGCTTTTAACGCCCCCTCAACTGATAGCGTTTGGTAGTTTGTTTTTAAATGCACAAAAACAATATGAAAGTCATTTCCTTGGCGAATATTCGATGATTAACGAAAAGCACATCGGTCGAATTTTTAAAGAATTTTTTTCCGAAAAACATTCTTTTTCATTCCCTTCAGAACTTGCAACATTGACTAAATATGTTTAAATGGAGACATTCTTTTTCACTTCCTTCAGAACTTGCAACATTGACTAAATATGTTTAAATGAAGACATTCTTTTTCATTCCCTTCAGAACTTGCGCAGCATTGACCAAATACATTTTAATGGAGACAATTATTTTTCATTCCCTTCAGAACTTGCAACATTGAACGTGTCCATTTTTCAAAAAACATTCAAAAAAGCGTAAATCACCAACAGGATCAGTTTTGTTTTGGGACCAAAGAACATTTTTGTCGACCTGATATAAAAAAAAAAGTGATCCATAAGAGCTGTGATTCTCGCAGCTAGCGACCATAGGATAACCACTCTACCTTCTCACAACTATTGATACCACGATGGAGAATAATACCCATGTTGCAAAGTGTGCAGGCTCCTGACTGCACTACCTGGACACCAAGATTGATAAGATTGATTCTCTTAGATTTAAGTCAAACTGTTACATACAAATGTACAAGTAGAAAATTACTGTTTTATTATCTGTTTTTTTTTTATTTTGGTATTTTTTTAGTATGGAGGCAAGTTCTGGAATTGAATCGTTTTCTTATCCACATTGTTGTGAAGAAAGAATGTATACCTTCACATGGAAGTATCTGAGGCTGGTAAGGGGATACATATTTATTTACTTTTTAAATGCCAGTAGGGAAGTTTATATTGTGGCTAATAACTATCCAAGAATTAGGTCCACAACAATGAATGTATATGCCAAACTGGGCGATGTTCTTGTTATGGGATTTCTTTGTCGGAGGAAGACGCTATAAAAATAAGATATATTTTAGATCAACTTTCTTCTATAAATTTATTCAAAACTAAACAATATTGAGAAAGTAAGTGTGGGAAATATTGTTTCTTTTTAAAGGCAAGATTGGGACAGGTGGAGTCAAATTTTAAACAAGATATCTTTGTAAAATATCATATGCTCCACTCAGCTGCCATTTTTTAAAAAACAAAAAAACAACAATTCAGGTGCCATAACTCCAGGTTTTCTGGAACAATTAGGCTGGTTTTAGATACCGTATTTCATAATTGTGGTTATAAATAGTGTGACCAAGTTTTTTTAATTGTGAAAAAAATCGGCCACATTTGTGAAAAAATACCAATTTTGAATTGTGAAGTAGCCGAGCCCTGCGAGTTGTCCGTTATTAACGTTTGCCCTGTTAACACAATAGGTACATGTACTTAATTTGTCATCTGATCTTTAACAAACTGGGTCAGATGGATGATAAGCTCGGACTAGTAAACAAAACAAATCAGACCAGTAACACAGGAGTATTGGCCCTCTCGCCTCTCACCCCTGCGAGCTCAAATCCCACTGGGATCTCGACTTGTAAGTGAGGAAGTGTCGATTTTAACAGATGGCGGGAGGTGTACATTACTGGTTCTACCCAGGAAAAGTGAGTAGTCTGCCTCCACCACAAAAGGTCGACCGTCATATATAACCTTACATGTGTTGAAAATGACGTAAAACACCATACAAACAAATTAAACATGTTATATTTTGCCTCGTTAAGATTATCAGGTCAGATTGTTGATATCATTGAAAGCTCAAACAAGTTCGAAAAGAAGCTGGATCAGATTATAAACACCAGAGTTATGGCCCTTGATTTAGTTAACTATGGCCCTGCCAAATTTTCAGAGCTTGGAAGGTTTGTTGTTCACTGATTTTCACCAGATTTGTACAGCAAATAAAGCGATACAGGCCCTCTTGTGCCTCTTGTTTCTCGTCTTCAAAATAAACAAATCTGCGTCTATAAAGTATTCTGTTCCAAATATGTTAGCTGTGGATTTATAGCAAAAAAACCCGTAAAAAATCATCAAATTGTAGGATATTACACATTATTAACTAAGAAACCTAGTAAACACAATTGTGTCAATGAGACAATGATTATCTTTTCCAGGACCGGTCCAGAGTTGCCAGTCTATGTTGAAAGCTACATCCAGAGTTGCCAGTCTATGTTGCAAGTTATGGAAGCCAAGTTGTGTTTAACTGTACTTCATTGAAGATAAATAAAGTATTATAAAAAACAACAACAAAAAAACATTTCTTTAGAATGTTTGTGTCTGCGTTTGAGCACGTGCTTTTTGTCCGCACAACATTTGAAAAAGTGACGCCTTTTGTCCGCGCGGCGCTTTTTGTCCGCAGAAACAAATGAAAAAAATTATGCCTTTTGTCCGCGCGGCGCTTTTTGTCCGCACAAAATCTGAAAAAGTGACGCTTTTTGTCCGCAGAAAAAATGAAAAAATGATGCCTTTTGTCCGCATGGCGCTTTTTGTCCACACAAAATCTGAAAAAGTGACGCCTTTTGTCCGCGCGGCGCTTTTTGTCCACATAAATTCAGAAAAAGTAAAGCTTTTTGTCCGTGAGACGCTTGTAGCACTTGACAAAACTTGTTGTCAAAACTTGACCTGCCAATGTCCATAATACATATTTCGAGCCTATTGTATTTGGAGGGGGAGAAATTAGGAAAAACTTTTATTGTAATTATATTAGTTTAAAAATTATGCATTGTTCTATTTTTTAACACATTTTTTAATTATTTGTAATTTTCTGTACCATCTTCTTTATATAACTCTCGTCCAAAAGGACCATTATATTCAAGTTACTTGACTTACTGTGTGAAAACCACCTTACCTCGTTTTCTCAGTAAATGTCGACATCGTTGATAAAAACAAAAATCAAAACCGCTTTTGAAATTGTATTTGGTCAAGTGTGTTTTTCAAGATATTTAACCAGTATTCCATGGTCAATGTAAGTTAAACTAGTATTTTATTGTTTCTTAATGAAACCATCTTGAAAAATAATTGTAATTAAATGTTAACATTCAACACGAAGGAAACGTTTTCTTAGCTTCGGAAGTACTGGGCCATTATTTTGTGATTGTGTTTTATACCCTTGATTGTTTATGCACATCAAAACCAGACAGGTTTTACACATGTATATGCATTTCATATACGTATAGTGTTGTTTTTCATAATATAGTTGTTCATTTGTAGTTGGTATTTCATGGCTGTTTATTAGGCCGATTCCAGATATTAATTACATATATATTATTGTAAACAAGATATGTTTAGGTGTGGCAGCTACATGTTATATTTATAGCATAAGACCAGTCGCTCGATGTTGACGTCAATTGACGTAACTTGACGTCGCGTTGATTTCACGTTAATATTACGTTAGTTTCCGTCGATTTGTGTGCGTTGCTTCATGATATGGCTTAAATTGAGATGTCATGCCGATCTGTTTATGTCGCATATCTGTGTAGTTTCAAGTAAGTGTATTGTTGTCAATAATAATTAAAATTGGATAGCCAAAATTACAGTCTGAAAACCCGTGATTTTTACTCATTTTTTATGTTTTTGTCGTCATTGCATCGTGACTAGACATAGTATTATAGAAAATATTATACCTTTGAACATAAATAATACTATAAAAAAACACACTGACATTGAACTACTTCATGATACCAATTACATATCGATGTTGTATTAGTGTCGGGAATGTTTACATTTCTTTATTCAATGTACATTTGTTATCATTTTACGTTTTGACGTGACGTAAATTTTCTATGCGTTTCGTTTCCACTAGAATAAAATTTATTTGCTACATATATTTACACAATTATTCAATTACTTTACTCATGTAAAATTCGAGCAATTACAATCTTACCCCTTTTGTAACATTCTAACTCTAGAACTTATATCAATATCAATTTTTCTGAATTTATGTGACAAAAAGCGCCGCGCGGACAAAAGGCGTCACTTTTTCAGATTTTGTGCGGACACAAAGCGCCATGCGGACAAGAGGCATCATTTTTTCATTTTTCTGCGGACAAAAAGCGTCACTTTTTCAAATTTTGTGCGGACAAAAAGCGCCGCGGACAAAAAGCGCCGTACGGACAAAAAGCACTGTCACATGCGTACATCTAGAATGCTTGGATTGCTTTGTTATAATTATTCATAGACTGAAAAAAATCCCTGAATGTTATGTGAACATCAATAAGGAAACACATGGCACTTTTGATTTCTTACAGTGTCCGGAATTTTTATATTTAGATTGAAAAAAATAATTTCACATTACGTGCATTAAGGTAAACAATGGAATAAATACATTAAGTACTAATTTCTTGTAAGATTGGCATGTGTCCCTTTAATGTATGACTAAGAACATACTTTTAAAGCATATCCAGAGTGTAGCACCAGCTTGGTAGCAAAGTGAATAAGGGCTAGTGCCAGTACTAGTGCTGCAGACCTCCGATTTCCCTCTGAGGTAGTTGTCCCAATTTTACCTAATATGTGTTAACAGGCCACTTTTTGATTTCATATCTCGGAATAAGCTACAGTTTAAACACCCCCGGTATCCGGATAAAACCAAGTCGGAGCGATACGACGAACGCGGATCACCCGTCAGTGAAAATATGTCCTAGTTGTGTCTAAAAAGTAATGTTTGTGGATACGTAAACGTATTTTCCAATCATACTTTTGTGGGATATTGTGTTTGTTTGTTAATATTTACACTCTTCATAAATAATTCATTTGCCCCCCTCCCCCCCACACACTAATTCATTGCCCCCCTCACCCCACCTCCCCCCCCCCCCCACACACACACACACACAAACACCAATGCTCGATTTTAGATATAGTATGTTCTAAAAAATAAACTAACGGTCAATGATTTCGGACAAACAGTTCATTACTTACACGGTATATATACAAACATATAGGTTTATTATGTCGGACATCGTATTGAGAGCTTTAGCCCAGATGTATCCCTAATAGGATGTATTTTATGTGTTCATCAACGATGGATAAAGCAAATACGAATACGGAATTAAGAATCCATATCCTCCTTTTCAAATCTCAGCACGGATTCCTACTTTATCCAATGCATTTCCGAATTGCGCAGGAACACTTGGTATATATCACACCTTGTGCAAATCCGAAATATTCCTACGCAATACCTGACAGTAGTAGAGGCAGCGGTTTAACTGTAAACAAACGGAAGCCATTTTGTTTTCTAAAAATAGAAACGCACGTGGTATAATTAGGTCACGCGCATGTGCATGAAATGACTTCATCAGATGATGAAATATTGCGAAATGGTTAAGACGCAATATTGTGAAGTAGCCATATTTCTTCCGATTGTGAAATGTTTCTATTTTAAGGGCATGGCCTTTACAGGCACGTTTTAAGGCGTTGCAAAATAATATTATATTTAAAATGAACAGACGGACGCATATCTGAACGAGGTATTTCTACTCCCACGTTCAGAGATCCTTTATCAGAATAAAAAATCTTCAATCATTAAGCGCAGTACACGATGTCAGTGTGTACTGTTTGTAAAATAAACACAGGTGGTATAGGAACTTCACTGTGATGAACAGACATGTTTCATCGAATTTCTTGTTATACAGTTTTAGGGTAAACTGATTTAAACTCGTATAACTTTTTTAATATCGGAAAGAAACCGAGTATCTAAATGAAGTTCTCAAAAAAAAATCTCTCCGAGTATCTGTTGAATCAGCGCTGTATGTAGTTATACCTGTCTAACAGACAAACGGTAGATTGTCATTTCTTTAAGGGTTAAAGGAATCGTTTAGCGCATACACGAGTTAACTCAGCGGTATATCAATTATGTTTAAGCGATACTGTAACGTATTATCTCTGAAATAAACGCGTGTTTATTTGAATGAATTATTGAAGAAATGTGTTTCTAGATAATTCAGTTTAACATTGAACGAGACGAAGTGACTTCTAAAATAGACGAGACGAGACAATATTTTATGACAAGGTAATTTGTGCTCCACAATATACGGTGAATTTATATGTTGAATATATATAAAGTGTACCAAATATTGTTGAATTCTTGTATTTTGATCATAGAAATGAAATTTATTTTAATAAATGTAGATCGGAAAATGTCTAAATTCGTTACAGAATCTACATCGCCATATTTGTTCGGTGGAGAAACATCTTGACCAATCGATAACAAGTTTGTACTGAAAATCTATAGGTAATGAATAACTGTTCTCTGATTTGTTAACGTTCAACTGAAGCCATAGTTAATATAGTTTTGGTACGCATGTTTAAACCTGTCTTATGTATAGTTTGAAATCTGCTATTCAATGTAAAGTGATTGACAGGTCTAACTACTGCTGCTACTACTAAAACTACTACTAATACTGCTACCACCTACATACATACACTGGTTTACTGTTATACCACTGAGCTTTACGAACTTTGACACATGAAAAACATTATATTAAATTGTATTATTTACTAGCGCGTGAGTGTGTTTTTGTGATATTTTGTAGATTTGCGATCGATTTACACTACACACAGCGTAGTAAACATTGAATTGAATAACTGTTCTCTGGTTGTTGACGATGATCTACTTTTAATAAATTTGAAAAACATTAACCTTAGGATTATCCATGTGAAGTTTGGTCAACATTGACCAAGCGGTTTCTGATGAGAAGTCATTTGAAGCAAAAGTTAACAACGGACCGACAACGGGCGAAGTGATCACAATAGCTAACACGTGAGCCTTCGGCTCAGCAGACATAACTAGAAGGGTATTCCACGGAACACTCGCCTGCCGTGTGCTTATTTCAGCAAGTACAATCCAACTATAAAGTTTGAAGACAGAGGGTGTAATCCTTCATGAATTATGGAGCAGTTGTTTTTAAAGTGTAAAAGTTTATGAAAAAGGTTATACATCTGCATTGGATAATTGATAAGGAACAATTGTGTAAAGTTTCATGACCATAGGTCAATATTTTGCCAAGTTATGAGCTAGGTTAGGTTGCAGGTTAAATTACGGACCGACAACGGGCGAAGTGATCACAATAGCTAACATGTGAGCCTTCGGCTCAGCAGACATAAATAGAAAGGTATTCCACGGAACACTCGCCTGCTGTGTGCTTATTTCAGCAAGTACAATCCAACTATAAAGTTCGAAGACAGGGTGTGTAATCCTTCATGAATTATGGAGCAGTTGTTTTTAAAGTGTAAACGTTTATGAAAAAGGGCATAAATCTGCATTGGATAATTGATAAGGAGCAATTGTGTAAAGTTTCATGACCATAGGTCAATATTTTGCCAAGTTATGAGCTAGGTTAGGTTGCAGGTTAAATTTTTATGAAAACGGGGCATAGCTCTACAAAAATGAAAGTCAACGTTATTAGGCATATGTGAAGTTACATGAACATAGTTTATACTTTTCAAGTTATGGCAAGTTATGAGCTAACCAGGCTGCAGGTTAACGTTTTATGAAAAGGAGCATAACTCTGCTGGAATGAACATCAGAGTTATTGGTCGTGGGTAACACTATTCTGTGTGGTAAGATGAATACGTGTTTGAAGTTTCATGAACATAAGTCAAATACCTCTTAAGTTGTGGCCAGTTATGAGCCTGCAGGTAAAAGTTTTATTAAAGCGAGCATAACTGTGTCAAAATGACAGTCAGCGTTATTGGACATGTGTAACAGCATTCCTTGGGTTAACATGAAGATGTGCATGAAGCTTAATGAACATAGGTCGAAATTTTTTGAAAAAGTTATGGCCAAGGTTAAGTTGCAGGTTAAAGTGTGACGGACGACGACGGACAACAGACGACGGACAAAGTCATCGCTAAGTGTCTGCCATGCTACGCAGGCGACACAAAAAGCTACTTTTGAAGACTATATACTTTGATGTTTAATGTATTTATTGAGACTAGAATACTTTTTTTCTAAAAGAACCTATATCCATTTTATGTAAAAAAATTGCATTACTTATCTAATAGTGGCCACTTTGGTTGGAGCATACCGTATATTTTGATATTCTGATACAATGGAAACAGACATACGCAAGGTTATCACTTATCCGATTAAGGTGAAGATATGAACTTGTCAGGCTATTTCAAGTTATGTTACTAATTTTGACATGCTGTGAACTAATGCTGATTTTGTTTATATCAACAAATCAGCCATACATACTCATTCCACCATGTCAAGATTCGTCCAAAATGACATAAACGTTCCAGTTATTAGTTAAATGAATCTGTGTGATTTCCGCTATTTGAAGTTATATGAATTCTCCCATGCCGATTTTGTTTAACATAAAAAAGTAACTCAACAAAATAGTGTATAGGTTTAATACCAACAACATGACTAGTCGATATTACTTGATGTTAGACTTGATAGATATATTTATTATTATAATGAATGTTGTGAATTACTTTTTAAAAAATAAAAAATAATAATAAGGTTCTTTTCTATCAGACGTACAATAAATGAATATAAATAGTATATGCACCACAACAATTCTAGACGGTTATATGCCACACCCTCTTGTTCAAACTTAAAACGTTATCGTCTTTCTATTGGTAAATACAGAACTAGCTTCCATGCTGGTTTTGGACATGTGCCCCTTGTACGATCCTTTGGGATCATCAAGCCCAATCTCTTTGGCTTTAACTTGTTGAAGTAGAATACTGATTAAGCCCGGTGTTAGGAGATGTGAGAGATGTTGCACTTTATATTACCTCTCATTACGAACTCAAAACATCCGAGTCGGCTACTTTCCTCCTTTGTTTGTGTGTGTTGCTTCCAACGGAACGCCTTAAAAGTTCTTCATTATTTCTTGAGAATATTTTCTATTGCAAGACTACTTATAATCATTTTAGAACTTCAATTGTAGGAACACGTTTATATACTTCATTATACGTGATTTCTAAAAATACTCGCTACTGAGGGTCCTATGCAATGTTGATTACTTCGATTAAATCATTGTTAGAGAAATTGTGTATGTTCTGCAGTTTACAGACCTAGCACACACGCACGCACGCGCGCGCGCGCACGCACGCACGCACGCACGCACACACACACACACACACACCCCCGTTTGAACCAAACATAGGACATGTGATCCAAGTTTGGGGCCTGACTCACAGTCTGTTGATATAATATCAACGCATAATTTTAGATTATTTAATCGCATGAAAAGATACTTACCCCTTCTTCTAATAATCTTACACGAGCTTCATCGGATACTTTAACATAATTTAGGATTTCTATCATTGTCGCCATTTGAATTCTGCAAGCAGCTACTGTCAATAGATGGCGCTATTTTCAGTAAAACCACGTGCTACACAGACCATATCATAATGCAACGTGACCACATCATAATAGAAACTTACCACATCATAATGTTAAGTAAACACATCATAATGGAAAGTGACCACATCATAATGTAAAGTCACCACATCATAATGGAAAGTGACCACATCATAATGACAAGTGACCACATCATAATTCAAAGTAACCACATCATACCGTAAAGTGACCACAGCATAATGGAAAGTGACCACATCATAATGTAAAGTCACCACATCATAATGGAAAGTGACATGAACGTGACCACATCAAAATAGAAAATGACCATCAAAGTCGTGTTTGGCGTTCCATAGAAGAGAACCAAAGCAGTGACGGTAGTGATCACTTACATGCGCAGCAAATTACTAGCAATGGCAACGGTGTTATTACAAAATGTTTGTAAAGTGGAGTGTACGCAATTGCTCTAACAATGAATTTATCGAAGTAATCAACATTGCTTACTGATGCAAGAAAGCCTCTACAGTGACCTCAGTAGCGGGTATATTAAGAAATAGTTACATATCACTTGTAATCAATGCTATTAATGCAATAACGTTTTGATTTCTGCTGCGCAATAACACTATGTGGCTGTGAAGATGTGCGACTGCGGCTGTAAATACTCATTAACCTACAGCATTGCCCTGTTGCACCAGGTGATGTGTCAGCAGAAGCAGTGAAACAAACCAGTCGATATGCACGCACGTAGGCACCATTTTGTCAATAATTGGTTTTGTAATTATTGTGATTCAAGCGATGACAGGGTGGGTGGAATATAAATGACGTTTTATGTAAACCGTAATGCGCTCAAGGCAAGACGCTATAGTCGGCATCAAGGCAAGACACTATAGTTGGCATCAAGGAAAGACGCTATAGTCGGCATCAAGGAAATACGCTGTAGTCCACATCAAGGCAAGACGCTATAGTCGACATCAAGGCAAGACGCTAAAGTCCGCATCATTTCTACAGTACGCAAATTGCACCTTTTAAGGGTCCCATGCAAATCACTATTTTGCGGATATCATAAAGGCTAGAGACCGTAATGAAAATAACAAACATGTTGACATATAAAAACAAGAAAACTGTTGAAAAGCATCAATTCGGCGGTAGCAATGTAACACTCAATGGTGTTGTTAAAATGTCATTTTGATATGAATTCGATATAATCTCATTGAAATGCCATATACAGTAGCTAACACGATTAACGCTTTATTAATATACTGAATATTTCTACACGTGATTTTCATCCGAGGTGTCAACATCTAACGCGCACCTCACATGTACATATAGGGTATATGTGTTTGTAAAAGCAGACTATAGCAAGTCTACAATGCTGGATTATGTTCAAGCGTACGGGTTGCTAGAACAGATGTGTTCTAAAAATAGAATCCGATAGTTCCTGTTCCAATAAAACACCGTTTCTTATGTAGAAATATCCGGAATATGACTGGAATAAGATGTCCGATAATAGACATGCATTTGGTAGAAATAGTACGGGCTAATACTCGTTATTAGCCAGAGTTATTTGGAGGGATCCCACTGTTTTGTCAGCTAGATCTGCTATTGTAATGTTGTTTTATTTGCGCATGCGCAAGCCTATACATTCTCTTCCGGCCAAAAAATTATACAGAGCGGTATGTAATTGTTCATGTTCAGTAAAATACTGAATCGTTTCTTCCCTTTAAGTCATTTTCTTTATTACTATTATGCATGCAATAGCTTAATGATCTGATGTTAACAAGTATTCCGCCATACTTTCTTTTCACGATGCTTTCAAATTAATCAGATTTTTTGAAGATTTGTGTTTTGTCTGGGTGCTTTGTCTCGTAACGTAAGCATATACAGCTTTATATTGCCATTAATTATGATCATTTCTGAATTTATACTGGCGAGCTCATATAGGGTGTACAGTTTTGTAATGCATATTTTCACTTTGTAATTAATTTGGATAACCATTTCTTTCCTTGCAAGTAAGCGTGTTAAATACAGCGGGCCCCTGCATGTATCATGCTCTCATTTAGATGACCTGCATTGATGACCGAATTCGACGCATTCTATCACAATGACCCAGCCAGATTTCCGCTTACATGTAAGGGGGTGGTGCGGCAGTACCCTCCACTGTCATTACTTCGAATCGGCCTCGATACGTTCCTGCATCTTGCTATTTAGTCCTGTCTATCGTTTCAAGTCTACAATCACTCACACAACTGGTGTACAATGGTCTTTCTTATATATCGTTAGGGAGACATCTGGAATTTTACCTTATTATATAATGAATGCGCAACTTTAAACCTTATAACACATGCGTAACTTATAACACGTTATACAACTGTATAATATATATGTAGCTCAGTTTAGTTACCGGGAGCAAAGTTGACCTAGGTCATCGTGTGGCGAGGTTAACGGCCCCACTTCGTCATCGTGTATGATTAGCGGCTCCCAGCAGCCTAGGGGGAACGAACCGAGGGTCCGACTCATTGGGTGTACAGTTATACTGGCACATTATGGTGATATGTGCCTGGGTGATTTGTAAGCAAATTTGGGGGTTGATTGACGTCAGTCCAACCCACTCCATTTGTTTGTTCATTGTGGGGGCTATGACTCAGTTTTTTGTGCACAGTAGACAAGCGGTTGCAAATTTGTTGAACTTTTTACCAGCGAGCTATCAGTTGTTAACGTATCCGTTTAGGTTCAAACGTCGATATACCATATTAGACGTTGTGGCATTGAACAACGCACGCAGGTCTCACGACATTCTATGATATTCTATCTGTATGTTTCGGTGTTTAACGTCCAGGTTGGGAAACCAACGCCTCCTCCTCCTGAACAAATGACGTCAGTCCAAGAAATGTTCCTTTGCAAGTCATATAAAGCACATTATTTTTGAAATGTGGTAGGGTGCAGCTCACGTTATGATATATACTGTCCTGTATGCGCATTGCATAATCTAATAATGATATATCCAATTTTCTTTTGGCTTTGAGGGATTCGCTTTGCCAATTATTATTTTTTGTCGGTGGCATTATCAAATTTTCATTTTGATTGCTGCTCTGTGGCATTATCAAAATTTCATTTTGATTGCTGCCATATGGCCGTCAGCGAATCCTGCAATTCAGTGAAATCAAATTTAATGACAGTTAACAATTTTATAATTAGTAAATTTCAATGTAAAACTGACCACTGTTCCCCAAGGTCGGGATTACAGCATGAAATATTAAGCCTGTTGGGGCTTATTGTTGGTGCATCATGCCTAGTTTGATCGTGCACATTATTGTAAACTTTAGAAAACACGATTAAATGAAGAAACATTTGACCTTGTTGTAAACTTATTTATTTTACATCGATTGCGAAACAAGTTCTTGCAACTTAGATTAATCACTCTCGATGGCTTCCTGGGTAGAACCAGTACTAAGCAATGTGGATTAATTATCTTGCTCAAGGATAAATTACTTTAGAATTAGAGTTTGGAATAAACATTTTATTTAAGCCTTTTGGGGCTTCACTAAGGGTATAAGGCTGTTGGGCCATGCCCTCTTTCGTTTTAACCTATTGGGGCTTCATATTTTGTTTAAGCCTATTGGTGCTTCTTTAAGGGTATCAGGCTTATGGGCCATGCCATCGTTTGTGAAACATGTTAAGGGCTGCCATGATATATATATGTGTTGCCGGCAGCCCGCTATTTGGAGCCGCGCCCAATGTTTGCCATAACAACTTAATAAATGATCAAGCAATTTAATAAATGATATTTTATTTTGTGTTTGTCAAGTTGGTGCCTTCCTAATAATAACCTAAATATGATGTTACTGCATCCCAGTTCACTTACAGTTTGTTTTAAATCATCATATGAAGATGCAATCAACATCTGAAAATAATATCGGGTCATTTGCTTAAATTCGTGTAGAACAATATACCACTAATAATTTCCCATTCCAGTGAGCAAAAGCAAAACTACTCGCAAATAAAATCGCCCGGGGATCCACGCCTCGCGTCTTCTTGCTATGTAACTGCAACACTAACCGCTAAAATTATTTAGTTGTCAAGAAGCTGGCATACATCATTCCTTAGAGTAATTATACCATTATTGCAACACCGTAAGACTATGATTAATACATATTTAAATTAAATCAAATGTGTATGTAGTCAATTATCAATGAGCATTAAAGGAATTTGCTGTAATAACTAGTATGAGAGACAACTTTAATAATTACGAAACATCAACTAGGGAGCATATTTGGGATGGACGTTATGTTCCAGTATTTAGGCTAAACACTATATATATGTATACACATTTTACTTTCAATACAGTTATGACCATGAACAATAGTAAACATATATACAGTAGTATCATACAGTAGTAATTACAAGGAATGCGTGAAGGATTTGTCTGTGTTTATATAGTCTGTGTTTATATAGTCTGTGTTTATATAATGTTTTCCAGGTATTCATTTTCTTCATAGTTGGTATTTTCTTTTATCCTGTATAACCAAATCGTAATAACAAAAAACCGGTTGTTGAAAAATATAAATGATATCCGGGTAATTTAATTCACCCTCGATAATCAATAGTTGCTTATAATCAATATATGTATCGTTCCTACAACAATCCCACTGTGCATTGTTTAATGCTTTCCAGTTTTGATCAATAAGCGTTATGCGCATCTAAATTACCGTCACTATATTATCGCAGGATTAGTCGCGACATATTATGGAATATCGAATATTACCTGAAAATTAAAATGGTTCCAAACGGTAAACTATATTAAAACACACATTATCAGTATAAATAAGGCGTATATACAAATATAAACATATGTTAACGTGTGTTCAGTCCTCTTCCCAGCCATCTGTGCTGCTATCACTTTATTCTAAACATAAGCATTTTTGCATTTCTACTGGCTATACAAAGTGACAATTCATTACTATTTAAATATGTATAATGCTGCAGTATGAAACGATACAAATGTGTTTTCTTATCTCAGATATCTTTATTTCAGTAACATATGTGCTTTTCTGTAACAACTCCGAAACACCATTTTGCCATGAACACTGCACCAGGATCAGTGCAGGTATGCACCAGGAACAGTGCAGGTAGCTGTGTTTGATATTAATGTCTATTATAAATTGTTTAGCAGAACAATTTGCGTCGCTGAACCGGAAACAGTGCATTTTGAAGTGTTTCCATAATAATGCCCATTTTAAGTCGTTTAGCAGAACAGTGAGAATGTACAAAGATGCAACAAGCAACAAGACGAGCTGATTGATCCTAACACTTCTGTGCACCAGTTGCCGCACATTTAGCTGTTGTACGTATCCTAACACTTCTGTGCACCAGTTGCCGCACATTTAGCTGTTATACGTATCCTAACACTTCTGTGCACCAGTTGCCGCACATTTAGCTGTTGTACGTATCCTAACACTTCTGTGCACCAGTTGCCGCACATTTAGCTGTTGTACGTATCCTAACACTTCTGTGCACCAGTTGCCGCACATTTAGCTGTTGTACGTATCCTAACACTTCTGTGCACTAGTTGCCGCACATTTAGCTGTTATACGTATCCTAACACTTCTGTGCACTAGTTGCCGCACATTTAGCTGTTGTACGTATCCTAACACTTCTGTGCACCAGTTGCCGCACATTTAGCTGTTATACGTATCCTAACACTTCTGTGCAACAGTTGCCGCACATTTAGCTGTTGTACGTATCCTAACACTTTGTGCACCAGTTGCCGCACATTTAGCTGTTATACCTAGCATAACACTTCTGTGCACCAGTTGCCGCACATTGAGCTGTTATACCTAGCATCACGCTATGCTAGAAAAATAAATTCCCCATTGTTGTATCAATAACAATTCATAACTGCCACGAACTCGTTATTAACGTAGAATATGTGCAACGAAAAACATCAACAACAGAATAATGACAAATATGAAAATAAGTGGCGCTATAACTGCATACAGTCCAAAGGCGAACCCATATAGATTGGACTCGTCCTCTGGCAAAACGTCCGTAACATTTAACATATTCAATGGATTAAATGTTATCAAATTGTACAACTTGTGTTGATAATGTTGTTCATTCCTTAGAACACGTTTGCTGGTAATGTTATCCAAGGACGTTATTTCTGAGATCTCTGTGTTATTTTATATATATAGTTAATTATGCTGATGGTGTTATAACACTGAAAACCATTGGTAACTGTAATAAGACGAAGCACACATATGTTATTTATTGGTTAAAATGTTATCACACATAGTAAACATATTAATGATAATTGTATAACGCAGAACAACGTGTTCTGATAACGTTATAACGCAGCACACCATGTTCTGATAATGTTATAACGCAGACTTAATGTGTTCCAATAGTGTTGTGACGTATAACAGCGTTTTCTTATAATGTAATCACTCAGCATTTCCGATAATGTTACTTCTGTCACATATAATACTGATTTCTGATGTTATAATAATGTCCACACATTTCCGACAAAGGCATCACATCACCTAAGACATTAAAACAAATTAATACACTGTATTTGTATAGTTGTGAATTTTATCAAAAGGTGAAACATAAACACAAATAACGCCACGTTAATGGACCTCTTATTCTGTATCATTGCATTTATATACTTCTTCTTTATTACGCCGTTTTCTTTTTTATGTTGTCCGTCATCCTATGTTTAATCCTTGACAGTCGGTATTAATCCTTCCGCAGCTCTCTCAACACATCTACTAAATCAATATTAGAATTAGAGTCTTCTTGCAAACGGATGCTTTCTCATTATTCCGTCGTCCATTAAATGTTGTGACATTGTATCCTGCCTGCTTTAATGATCTATCTATAGTTGTGCTGTTTCTTTCGCTGTCAGCAGTTTTACATTGTCCTGTTTTCAAATACTGAAATGAGAATAAAAGTACTTTAGATCATTGTATCCAACTGCATATTCTTATAACTGTAACGGACATTTCCTACATTTGTTTATGCGCATCTTGTAATTGTCTACGTTTGTACTTTTGAAGTATTTTTTCAAAATGTTATGTATTTTTTTCATATACAAAATAATATTGTCAAAACATATCGATATTGTTTTTCAATTTCTATGGGTTTTTTTTTTTTTGCGATTTGAATACCGTACACTTCTGGCTGGCATGTATGTAGACTATATACATGCCAGCCAGAGTTGTACGGCTAGTAATAGTATTCTTTATTTTCTCCATGTATAGCAGATAACAATGATCAACGTTATACCGTACACCTCTGGCTGGCATGTATGTGCAGTGTTATGTAACCGTGAACATTGTCAACAATGATAAAGGTTACCGTACACCTCTGGCTGGCATGTATGTGCAGTGTTATGTAACCGTGAACATTGTCAACAATGATCAACGTTACCGTACACCTCTGGCTGGCATGTATGGGCAGTGTTATGTAACACCTCCGGCTGGCATGTATGTGCAGTGTTATATAACCGTGAACATTGTCAACAATGATCAACGTTACCGTACACCTCTGGCTGACATGTATGTGCAGTGTTATGTAAACGTGAACATTGTCGACAATGATCAACGTTACCGTACACCTCTGGCTGGCATGTATGTGCAGTGTTATGTAACGGTGAACATTGTCAACAATGATCAAGGTTACCGTACACCTCTGGCTGGCATGTATGTGCAGTGTTATGTAACCGTGAACATTGTCAACAATGATCAACGTTACCGTACACCTCTGGCTGGCATGTATGGGCTGTGTTATGTAACACCTCTGGCTGGCATGTATGTGCAGTGTTATATTACCGTGAACATTGTCAACAATGATCAACGTCACCGTACACCTCTGGCTGGCATGTATGTGCAGTGTTATGTAACCGTGAACATTGTCAACAGTGATCAAGGTTACCGTACACCTCTGGCTGGCATGTATGTGCAGTGTTACGTAACACCTCTGGCTGGCATGTATGTGCAGTGTTATGTAACCGTGAACATTGTCAACAATGATTAACGTTACCGTACACGTCTGGCTGGCATGTATGTGCAGTGTTATGTAACCATGAACATTGTCAACAATGATCAACGTTACCGTACACTTCTGGCTGGCATGTATGTGCAGTGTTATGTAACCATGAAAATTGTCAACAATGATCAACGTTACCGTACACCTCTGGCTGGCATGTATGTGCAGTGTTATGTAACCATGAAAATTGTCAACAATGATCAACGTTACCGTACACCTCTGGCTGGCATGTATGTGCAGTGTTATGTAACCATGAACATTGTCAACAATGATTAACGCTACCGTACACCTCTGGCTGGCATGTAAGTCCAGTTTTATGTAACCGTGAACATTGTCAACAATGATCAACGTTACCGTATACCTCTGGCTGTCATGTATGTGCAGGTTATAATAGCGTAAATGAGTCTCCATTGCCCTTATATAGTAAAGTTAGAATGTTGACAACCTGTTAAAAACTCAAACCTCGTTAGTATTCTGGGAAACTTACTTTATCATGCAAATAAACATGTCTGCTATTTAACATCAACAAGGAAATAGGGTTTAATACCTTCTAAGAAACATTTCTTCAGTTGTATACTTACACCGGGTCAAAGGTCAACACTATTTTTACCCCTTGCAATTTCATACCCTGTCTACTTTCACTTCTCAAATTTATATCAAAAACTGTCAAAAACATGATGAGCTGCATTTTCAAATATCAACAACATGTCCAGAATACAGTTACAGACAAAACATAACAGAAAACTGCACTAAAAAAAGTTTTTAAAGAAAAAAAGATTAACACTCTTTAATACAGAACTACTTTCGACTACACCAGGCGAGCACATCCTGTTGATTTAGTGTAATTAGACCTGCAGTGTTATGTAACCGTGAACATTGTCAACAGTAATCAACGTTACGGTACACCTCTGGCTGGCATGTATGTGCAGTGTTATGTAACCGTGAACATTGTCAACAATGATCAACGTTACCGTACACCTCTGGCTGGCATGTATGTGCAGTGTTATGTAATCGTGAACATTGACAACAATGATCAACGTTACCGTACACCTCTGGCTGGCATGTATGTGCAGTGTTATGTAACCGTGAACATTGTCAACAATGATCAATGTTACCGTAAACCTCTGGCTGGCATGTATGTGCAGTATTATGTAACCGTGAACATTGTCAACAATGATCAATGTTACCGTACACCTCTGGCTGGCATGTATGTGCAGTATTATGTAACCGTGAACATTGTCAACAATGATCAACGTTACCGTACACCTCTGGCTGTCATGTATGTGCAGGTTATAATAGCGTAAATGAGTCTCCATTGCCCTTCCATAGTAAAGTTAGAATGTTGACAACCTGTTAAAAACTCAAACCTCGTTAGAATTTTGGGAAATTTACTTTATCATGCAAATAAACATGTCTGCTATTTAACATTAACAAGGAAATAGGGTTTAATACCTTCTAAGAAACATTTCTTCAGTTGTATACTAACACCGGGTCAAAGGTCAACACTATTTTTACCCTTTGCAATTTCATACCCTGTCTACTTTCACTTCTCAAATTTATATCAAAAACTGTCAAAAACATGATGAGCTGCATTTTCAAATATCAACAACATGTCCAGAATACAGTTACAGCCAAAAAATAACAGAAAACTGCACTAAAAAAAGTTTTTAAAGAAAAAAAGATTAACACTCTTTAATACAGAACTACTTTCGACTGCACCAGGCGAGCACATCCTGTTGATTAAGTGTAATTAGACCAGCAGTGTTATGTAACCGTGAAAATTGTCAACAGTAATCAACGTTACGGTACACCTCTGGCTGGCATGTATGTGCAGTGTTATGTAACCGTGAACATTGTCAACAATGATCAACGTTACCGTACACCTCTAGCTGGCATGTATGTGCAGTGTTATGTGACCGTGAACATTGTCGACAATGATCAACGTTACCGTACACCTCTGGCTGGCTTGTATGTGCAGTGTTATGTAACCGTGAACATTGTCAACAATGATCAAGGTTACCGTACACCTCTGGCTGGCATGTATGTGCAGTGTTATGTAACCATGAACATTGTCAACAGTGATCAACGTTACCGTACACCTCTGGCTGGCATGTATGTGCAGTGTTATGTAACCATTAAAATTGTCAACAATGATCAACGTTACCGTACACCTCTGGCTGGCATGTATGTGCAGTGTTATGTAACCATGAAAATTGTCAACAATGATCAACGTTACCGTACACCTCTGGCTGGCATGTATGTGCAGTGTTATGTAACCATGAACATTGTCAACAATGATTAACGCTACCGTACACCTCTGGCTGGCATGTAAGTCCAGTGTTATGTAACCGTGAACATTGTCAACAATGATCAACGTTACCGTATACCTCTGGCTGGCATGTATGGGCAGCATTAAGTAACCAGTGCTCACACTGGCCAATTTCAATTAAAAGACACATAATTTTTAACAAAAAAAATAATAGCCAAAGTCAACGCGGCGTAGGGAGTGGTTTCGTTTTTGTGTCATTTTTCTTTTTAAATGACTATGAAGTATGCTATAGTATACCTGGATGCTGACATAATATGTAAAATATACTACACAACACACAACACTGAGCGTAAATAGAAAGGAAAATACTTTTTTATTTTTATTTTTTATTTTACTCTTATTCCATAATAATAATAATACTAATACTAAGTACAGTATATGAGTCAACTGACATACACACTCTGCATGAAAATGTCTGTTATGTGTATGCCAGTTGACACACATACAATAATTTCAATTATGTCATTGCTTTTTAAGATTTATCAATTTTTAACATGCTGTAGAATATCCTGTTATTACTTATGTCTATGCTAGCTGATGTAACTGGCAGTCTGCAATGAGCTGTCAGTGTACATTATCTACATAATTCTCCTTTTCTTGACACTGACCCATTTCTGAAAAGCTCTAGCATAGTCAAACTGTATGCCTGGCTTCTCTAGAGATATTCTCATCAGATTCTCAACAGTACCTGTATTCAAACTGTTTCTTGTTTTAGTTTTAATCAGATTATGTCGACTGAACCCTATTTCACATTCCACAGAAGATACAGGGACTGTTGAGAATCTGAAAGCTATGTTGGCTACATCAGGGAAAAGTTCCCTGTTTTTCATGAGATACTGGCAAATGTCAGTAGCAGTGTTCATGAGCTTCATGACTGTTTCATTGGTATTTATGAATTCCATAAAATCCAAAGCTTGGTTTTTGAAACTGAGTAACCCAATTGAAGATGCAAACATGGAAATGGTTTCCAGATGGTCATTTACCAAGTCTTTGTGTTCATGAACTCTGCTGATGACACTTGGGTCCAAAACATTACTTGTGCTAGTAAGCACCTTACTGTCGCCTGTTGGATCAAACCTACTTTTTGGGTTTGTAATCACATTGCCACAAAACAGCTGACATGCATTGACAGCCTCAGTTCTTTGTTTTTCTGAGTATTTTACAATGTGACCTTTGTAATCAAAATCTGACAGAGGTTCCTCTGGCACCTCAGTCAGAAATTCCATGATGTTTTCACCATTCACATGTTCCTTAAGATCACCTATCTTTGTAACTGTGTGATTTAACAGTGGATAAACTGAGGCGAAATCAATATTTTCTGCCTGATAGGACCGACTAAGGTTAGACAGGTGCTTCATCACATCGGCCAGAAAGTGTGCTGTGTACACAAACTTGTAGCATGAAATACATTTCAAAAGACCTACTGCCTTGGCACCCTTATCAACTAAAAGCACAGACAAGAGGCATGCATAGTTCAAAATGATTGCCTTAAGAGCACCATCAAATGAGAGCCATCTAGTATGGAATATTTGCTTAAATTTTAACTTCCGTTTCATTTCCAAAATGTCCTGCATGGCTTTCAGGTTGTTTGTGTTTTTTTGGAGAGTTGTCAAAGTATTTATATAAGGCATTGACAATTTCTTGAAATTTAAGAAGATACGATATACTGTCAGCAGGACCACCAGAACCAAGGGCAAGCCTATGAGCTATACAATGGACTGACAATATCCCAGGAATATCTTCCTTGAGTTTTGTAACAACCCCCGACTTGTGGCCAAGCATAACTGCTACCCCATCAGTCGCAACCCCGCACAATTTTGAAACATCAACCCCCTTACTCTTAAATGTTGCAATAAGACAATCATATATGTGCTTTGCTGTAGCTGCTTCAGTCAGCTTTACCAAACTTAAGAATCGAGTTCTTGATTCAAATCGACCACTCTCTCTCACAAGATATCTTATGTAAACAACAAGATTTTGCTCCACGGCAATGTCAGTCGACTCATCTAATGTCACACTAAAATAGTCACTGGCGTTAAGCTCAGTCACAAGATCTTCCTCGATCACATCTGCAATGGCTTTTTGAAATTCGTGAACTGATGAATTATGTTCATAGGTAGTATGCGCATCCACAGCCAGGACTTTCAGGTGAGATGCACCCTGAAACAAATTCAAAAGTTACAATAAATCAACATCTTTTACAGAAATGTAGTGGTGAATCACAAAAAGTAACATGTTTTATTAACAAAAACTCTGGAAACTGCTCACTTAAAAAAGTTACTTAAACAAGCCGCATATTAGCTGATGGTTTACATTTAGCTGGTGGTTTTCCTGGATGGAGATTTACCATGGGGACAAATAAATTATAATCTCACTATCTTTGCAATAAGTCACATAGAAAATTGCTAAAATAGAATTTATAACTTTTGGCACAAACCTGTTCTTTGCACAGTTCATTTAACTCGCCCAGCAAGGAATTCGGTAGATCGTGGTTTGCCATGAAAGCGACTTTCTTCATAGCACCTATGACACCCAGTTCAGAGGCCTGAAGTTGTCTTGCTCTGGCCGACTCGCACTCCTTTACCTGGTTAACCACCTCAAGAGCACGGATGTGACTGTGTTCCCCTAAAATAAATAACATAAATATGTTCGTTATCAATCTTGAAAATATTTATCAAGCATATGATTATCGTACTGTCCCTTAAACAGTGTTTTATTCATTTTTTCAATATTGGTTATAATAAAAGAACTTTCATGTACCAGAGTCACCAATTCAGTTTTATAACAAACAGCTAAATAAAGTATTATATAGTTTTACATGTACATACCGATTTCCTTTCCTTTTGGATTCTCGTGTGTTTGAATATTTACCAGTTTAAGACTATTACAACCTATCAATGTTACCGTTCACCTCTGGCTGGCACGTGTGTGCATTGTTAAGTAACCTCATTGAAGGTTCCGTGTTCACCGTCGTATGCATACCATCTTCAAAATGGCTCAAATTTCTGTACTATTGACATATTAAATATTGAGTTCTGCTCAACCCGGCACTAGAGGGCGTGAACGGTAGTAAGCACTTTTCAATACCGTTCATGAACAGTCTAAATCAAAGCGAGATTGCAATAAAAGATTGATTTATTGTGATCGACGACTTCCAAATTTCCCCTTTCATACTCTTTTTATGTATCACAGTAGCGTTGCCTTTGCATTGTTGTGGCGGTAAAACGTCTCCCCGTGCTTGCAATTAGAACTGTTATTCATTCTGATCTTTGGAGATCGCTGAGCCCGATTATTTATTTCCAGATATCGGCGGTACTTTCTCCTGGTTTAACTTTTAAAGGTTCTGAGTATTGTGTAATCAGCCTTGGGATATGTTGCCTGCTTTTTAATTTAGTCTTTTGATTGTTACCTGTGATACGCAGGCTTCATAACCTCTGCTCCCTACTAAATTCCATTTAGTTCATTTCGCCCTTTGTTTTCTCGTTTTTAAAAACTGGGACCATACGCCATGGAATGGTATGAAACACCTCACTGAAGCTTCCGTGTTCACCGTCATATGCATTACATCTTCAGGATGGCTCAAATTTCTGTAATATTGACATTTTAAATATTGAGTTCTGCTCAACCCGGGGCAAGAGGGCGTGAACGGTAGTAAGCACTTTTCAATACCGTTCATGAACAGTCTCAATCAAACCGAGCTGCAATATTTTTTATATTTTTCGCGTTCGGCGATTTTCAAATTTTTCCTTTCATACTCTTTTCATAGAAATTTAATATTTAACGGAATTTAACTTTTGTAATAGTCATATATATATTTTTTTTAAGTATGTACATTTTCACGTAGTAGCGATCATGTTTGAATTCAACAAACAAAAACAACAAACAAGCCTGAGAGGATTTACGTACGTCTGAGGTAAACACCTAAGACGAATCAGACCGAGTTTTGAGAGAATTATCATTCTAGCGTAAAGCTAGATAGTTTGTGTCAATATTGTGTAATAAACACGTCAGACAGGTTATTATAATAGATTCCCAACGGGAGTGAAATGCGACACAGTGAGTAATATAATTGGTAAATGATACGCTCGGACCTCAATCACACTTATGGAGAGGTTGCATCCATTTATGATTATAACAGATGTGTCATTAATACACGAAGTAACATAAACAGAGTTAAGTAAATCGATATAAGACTCACCAAAAGTGCAATATGTCAAGTAAAACGTTGCAATATTCGATAATTGCTCATTTATATTGTATATTGACCCATTCATATTCTACATGTTGTTATTTATATTGTATACCTGGCATACTTATATTGTATACTTTGTCATTTATATTTTATAATTGTTCGTTCACATTGTATACCATCATTTATATTCTATACCAGAGCTATTTATATTGTATATGTGTCATTTATATTCTTTATCATCATTTGTTTTCTATAATATTGTATATATGTGTGGTTTATCTATATGTATATTGTATACATGCTGAAACATATTGTATAATTTCATATTTATGTGCAAAAAAAAAGAAAGAGTTTGCATTCAAATTGTATAATTGCCTTGGTTCTGGGTAGTGTTTGTTACAAGGATTTGGATTGGATGATAGTGACAATACAGACTGCTTTGAACAATGCGAATGTCCCGTTTCAGTCAAACGCCGGTTTTGATCGGCGGAAAATTTCGCTCACGGAAAGCGCATTCCATCTGAGATCAAGGCCAAGTGTCTGATCTAAGTTCTATAAAAAGATATGGAAATTCGGACTTTTCCTCAATATGTAATCATTTGAGGTCCCTGTCCAGACTCTCTTTTGCTTATCCCTTTAAGGCGTCTTATCGGTCATCGGGTGGAGGGACGTTAAACCTTAGAACTACACACGCACACATCGACTGAGGTCCGCAGATAAGTTTCTAGAGGGTATTTGGACAAGGAATCCTAGATTATTTTCTAACATAAAATCAGGGAAACTCTGATTAAATTATGCATTCTAACGAGTTTGGGAAGACCTTTTGGGGGAATAAAGAGAACTTCTTTGGACGGATTTCAAGATTTTGTTTGCGAAACGTTATTTTGAACGTTATTACAAACAGTCCACTTTCGGAATATTCCACAACAAAACCCTCCATCCCCATTCCAACCCACTTTCACTCCCTCCCACACCCCCTTCGATTTTAATGTACTTTTACAAATTTCCTATCGGGGAAAAAGTAGTTGGTTATCAGTAATTACGCAAAACAATTATGCACTTATCAATTATTTCCCCCGCCGGGGTGGGTGTAGGGCAGCAACGGGCTCACCCAAGGAAATTCGATTTATTGTTTTATCCCCACCCTAGAAGAAACATGTTTAGAGTAATCTTCAATGTTGGTACATTCTACCAGTCCCTATCCCGATGTCAACGTAATATCCGTACCCACCTAAGGAAGGAAAATATGTTGAAGGGGTGGTGGTGGAGGGTGATCCAGGGGAGTGTTTTCGAGATTTTTCCCCCAAGAGGGTGGAGGTATTTTTCGAGATTTGCCAGTGTTACCAAAACATATGTCATTTTCTAATGCCGATCTATTCAATCTGGTTAGGTTTGACTTAGCTGTATTCAACAGTTCTTGTTTTTTTATATTATTAAAATCAATCCAATCTTGTTTTGGAATGAACAAGGTAAGACAGTTTTTGTTCTATTTATAAAACTAGAAATCTTCTAATGACGTAAAGCGTGTGTAACACTAGTAACACTAGTAACACTAGTCTACCATGTTTCCCGGGGTATTGACCAATCAGATGCGTTGTTACAGACTACCCAGAATGCAATTGTAAACTCTTTATTGAACATAAATATGGAATTATACAATTCGAATGGACACTTATACAATATGCATATAGAAAAAAAACATATATATAATATTACAGAATATAATATGTCTGGTTCTTGCCATTATTGAAACAAATACTTAGGGAACTTCCCCTTCCAACCATATTAACCACCTACTGAAAAGCTCGCCAAAAGGCCTAGTGTCATAGGGCGAGCAAAAACAAAAACTATAAATCAAATGACAAAATCGAAATGCAATGATTGTAAAATGCTCTCATTTCCAAGTTAGTTGCTGCAAAACGTAATTGTATGTACCCTTTTCACGATTTGCGTGGGTTTTTCGTGTTTTTAACGAATTGTTTTTTTTAGTGTTTTGTTCTCAAACCAGGAAGTGTGAAAAAAGATGACCGATGTTCGTGATTAAAAACTACCTCAATACAATTTCAATATGTATGTTATTACTTGCAATCATCAACAGGTACTGTATAAATGAGAAAAAAAGTTTACCCTTCCATAAAAGAGATTTGTTTTTACCTTTCCAACAAATATACACGCTGATCCAAGAATTTTTTTTTTTTTAAAAATGGCCAAGTTAAATTTATTTTTTGGTTAAAATCAAAGTCATAAACCACTTAAAAAATACCCTAAACACAATTTCAATATGGCTGTTATTACTTGCAATCATCAGCAGGTACTTTGTAAGTGTAAAAAAAGTTTACCCTTCCATAAAATATATATGTTGATCCAAGAGATTTGAATTTTTTTTAGAAATGGCGAAGTAATTTTTTTTTTTTGCTGAAATCAAAATCATAACCCACTTAAAAACTACCCTAAACACAATTTCAGTATGTATGTTATAACTTGCAATCATCTACAGGTACGGTTTAATTGAGAGAAAAAAGTTAACCCTTCCATAAAATATACATGCTAATCCAGGAGGAAAAAAAACACGTTCATACGAAGTAATAAAAAAATGTTTTTGGTTGAAATCAAAGTCATAACCCACTTAAAAACTACACCAAACACAAAGTGCATATGTTTTGTATGATAAACAAAGATCGACTCATATATAAATGTGTGAAAAATGGCGGACAGTGCAGTTGCGAAAATGTTGAGCTCCGTTTAAAAAATGTGGGATTCTTCGAAATCGTATTAAAAGTTAATAAATAGTTCGCTAGACTTCAATAAATAAGCAGTGTTGTTAAAGCTGGATATATTAACGTTAACTGTGAATCACTATGGCCTCACATTTTGTGCCAAACGTTTCAGTTGAAAATCGGTATTCAGCTTTGTACACCGACCAAATGGCGGGAAATGGTGAATTCCAAACTGTTCAAAATGGACGTAGAAACGAACGTGATATACGGACAAAATGCACAATGGATGATAAGTTTAATGCAATGTTTAATGAGCTGCAAATGATAAGAATAGGACAATCTGAGTGTAACCGAGGTATGTTGACTTTTCAAAAGTATATGCAAAACATGTGTGAAAAGGTGGGACAAATTGTTAATGTTACAAACAGAAACACAGACCTGTTAAAAACCTTAGCGTATAAGTCAATCGATTTGGAGGCTCGTTCGAGAAGAAATAATCTCATTTTCTGGGGTTTTGTAGAGAATCGAGATGAGAATTGCCACTTGTTGATTCGTGATTTAATTGAAGACAGACTTGATCTTGATGGCCATTCCATGTATATAACACGTGCACATAGGCTCGGACAGAAGAAAATTGGGCAACAACATCCACGTAGACCAATCATAGTAAATTTCAGGGACTTTGGGGACACAGAAAAGGTAATGAGCAAAGCGTACATGCTGAAAAATTGCTCCATATCAATTGATTACGACATGCCTAAAGAAATTCAGGATGCCCGCAAAAGACTTTGGCCTAAATATAAAGCAGCAAAAGCACACAACTACAGATCTATTGTGCAGATTCTGTACCCGGCTAAATTACTTGTGGATGGCAAAATTGTCCATGATGAGTTTCCGGATTGGTTCCAAATCACAGGAAAGAACCGGATTGTTGACTTTTCAAATATTGACAACGGTCCAAATCCGCCCCAACAAAACACTCAAGTATTTGCCCGAGAGCGTAGGGATTATCCTATTGTGGCAGTCGATACACGCGAAACAGTAACGATTGTGCCCCCGGCTATGCACATCAACAATATCTCGCTACATAGTAATCGTAGTGATGATAGCATTTGCGAACAAGAGGGATCAAGTGAGCTGAAAAGTAATGACATACCCTTGAAGCCAAATACCGATGTCCAGAATCATGATAATCCATTATGCATTCAAAAAGATGTCACTCGCGATGAAATACAGCCGTCTATTTTTCGCCCATTTGCAACCGCAAATATACCAATGTCCGTTATTGAAAACGCTCACTTTTCAATTGACAAGGTGTCCGGAGAAAAAAACGTGCCACCAACAGAGCAAGAGCAGGGCGAGCGAGTAGGTCGATCGCATGTTTCACGTGCTGAAACACGAAGATTTCCACGTGGACACTCAGCGACTCCATATACGCGGAATGACACCAGTGAATCACGGAGCCGAGATCGTTTTAATTCTAAAAATAACCCTCCAGCTGAGACCAGCGATACACAGGTCCATGACACATTCGGTGGCAACTCTTCAGAAACATAGAAAGACACTGAGAAGGTGAAGCTGCGTTTGTCGCTTTTAAATATTCAGGGATTAGTCACTAAACGAACGAACAAACTTAAAAGCATAGAAATTAAACATGTGTTCATGTTTACCGAAACATGGACAAATGAGTTTTCGGACATTGAAGTAGATAATTTTTCTTGCTTTGTGTTGCATAGGTCTGAAAATCTAAAATCATCGAAACGAAACTCTGGAGGTATTATTATTTACGTCCGAAATGATTATGTAAATGAAGACACGTTGATATTTACCTGTCAAGATGATATAATATGGATCAAACTGAATGGGTCTATATTCTCACTAAATACTGATATATACATTTGTCTAACATACGTACTGCCTGATGATAGCAGTCGCCAGGCTATAGTAGAAACAAATATTTTTGACAGAATTTTAGATTCCATTGCTTTTATTGAAAATAAAACTTTAAACAATTGCATGCTACTAGTATGTGAAGACATGAATAGTCGCACATCGATTAATTGTGATTATGTTATTGATGATAATAATGTGCATATGCCTATGTTGCCCGAGGATTATATCTCCGACATAGAATTTCCTCGCTTCTCACAAGATAAGGGTCACTCAAATAATAACGGTTTACTTTTATTAGATATGTGTAAGCAAAGTTCTTTGCGAATTTTAAATGGTCGTTTTGGTGAAGATAAGGGTATTGGTTGTTACACTTTCGTTGGGAGCAGGGGTCGTTCTGTTGTTGATTACGTATTGTCGTCACAGGATCTACTATCTTTTGTGGATACATTTAAAGTCGGTGAACCGAATATATTATCTGATCACTGTCTTATTTCGTTTTCGTTTGCATTTTCCGACAAAAAATCTGAACCAGTTATTTACTCCCAGGAGTACGAACATGTTGAATATAAATATATGTGGAATTCTGATAAGAAAAATGAATTTATTGAAAGTCTTAGTAACACAAATGTTGGCGAAAGTTTAATCGGTTTAAATAACAAGATAGAACAGTGTGTGAGTAATATTGATATTGACTTATGTATTCACGATTTTAATGCTCTTATTGAAGATGTTTCGTCACCATATTTTAAACGTAAGCTACATGCTGAAAACAATGTTACAACAACCGAACATATGTATAATAAAAAAGAAAATCCTTGGTATAATGACGAGTGTTACGAAAAGAAATTTGATTTCTTACAAATGTTAAATAAGTATAGAATAGATAAAACTGACACAAATAGAATCAATATGGTAAAGGCTAGATCGGTTTACTAGACGGTTGTAAGAAAATACAGAACATCATATGATAGAGATAAAACATCGTTGTTTATAAAAGCTAAATATAAAAATGCTAAGTTATATTGGCGTATGTTGAAAGTGGCTGCTGGCATAAAACCAGCTAATATACCTTTATCGACTTTTGAACAATATTTTAAAGCTATTAATGATCCAGATGATGTATTTTTTGTTCCTGACGAAAATATCATGTATTTTAATGAGCGATATGAGCAGAACGAATTCAGTATTATGTTTGACGAATTAAATGTTACATTGACAGAGGAAGAAGTTATTAAGTCAATCAAGCAACTAAAAACTAATCGAACAGCTGGACCGGATATGCTGATAAATGAATTTTGTATGCATGGAAAAGGTATTTTTACACCAACTTCCTGTAAATTGTTCAATAAAGTGTTTACTATAGGTTATTTTCCAGACGTTTGGTCAGAAGGATACGTCATTCCATTACATAAAAAGGGAAACATAAATAATGTTGAGAACTACAGGGGTATAACTCTACTTAGCTGTTTAGGAAAACTCTTCACGAGAGTTCTAAATAATAGATTAAAGGAATGGGCGGATAAATACAATGTTATTATTGAAGCACGGGGTGGGTGGGGGTGGGGGTGGGGGGGGGGGGGGGTAGATCAAATTTGAGTACTGTTGATAATAATTTTTTCTTACACGGCTTAATTACGCATATTTTAAATCAAGGAATAGAATTGCATAGTGTATTTGTCGATTTTTCAAAAGCATTTGATTATGTTGTGAGAGATAACTTGTGGTATAAGTTAACGCAATTTGGAATTCGAGGATATATTCTAAATATAATTAAATCAATGTATACATGTGTTAAATCCAAAATCAAACACTGCAATAATCTAAGTGATGAATTTTTTGTTTATTAGGTGTTAGGCAAGGTGAATGTTTGTCACCTTTGCTTTTCTCCATGTATCTTAATGATACAGAAAATGTATATACATGCTTAGAGGTTTAGATGGATTAGATATCAATATGTTTAAAATGTTTATGCTATTATATGCAGATGATATAGTTATCTTTGCAAACTCATCTGATGAGTTGCAGGAAAGTCTTCATATATTATATAATTATTGTAAGGAATGGAAACTAAAAGTTAATACAACTAAAACAAAAGTGATGATTTTTAGAAAAGGGGGGAGGTTACCAAGAAATATAGCATTTTATTATGATGGCGGTTTGATTGAAATTGTTAGTAAGTTTACTTATTTAGGAATGGTTTTTTCTGCTGGTGGATCTTTCTCAGAAGCACAGACTACTTTGGCGGGTCAAGCCCAGAAGGCAATCTTTAAAATGAACAAATACTTATACAAATTTACATTTATTTCACCAAAGCACAAATTAGATCTTTTTGATAAGTTAATTACACCTATTTTAAACTACTCAAGTGAAGTCTGGGGATTTATACAAGGTAATTCTATTGAAAGAGTTCATTTGCAGTTTTGCAAAAGAATTTTAGGGGGGAAAAAATCAACACAAAAGACTGACAGATCATTTCATTCAAAACTGGAATGACAGGTTACAAACGTCAAGCAGAGCGGTGTTCTTCAATACCATTGCATGTTTTCAATTCCAACCTTATCTTGATAATATAAATGTGTATAAATTTTGTCAGTCACTTACAAAGTTGCGAGTTTCATCTCATAGATTAAAAATCGAATCTGGCAGATGGGTTAAACCTAATAGAATACCTATAAACGAGAGAACTTGTGATCTATGCAACTATGTTAGAAGATGAGTTTCATTTCGTATTACAGTGTGACAGATATACAGATTTAAGGAAACAATATATACCCAAGTATTTCTACCGACGACCTAACATGGTTAAGTTTATAGAACTGATAAATTTAAATAATAAAGGATATATTCGTAAACTCTCCATATTTATCTGTAAAGCGTTTCAATTAAGAAATGAGATGCTATTTAGAAATTAAATTGTGGATATGTTCCTGTATAACATGTTGAGTATAGTTAACTCATATTAATATAAATATGTGTATGTATAAATATTCTTATATTACATTGTGTTAATATACAACTATTCATGCAAATTTATAAACACCTTCTCGTCAACGCACAGGAAATGTGTACATGTATATGCAAAGTATTTCATTGTGATCTCATACTATTGTCTTATATGTACCAACTGCACTGTTACCATGTATTACTCTGTATTTGTATCCGCATGGGCTTTATAGCCTATTGGAATTTTGAAATAAAATTATCTATCTATAAAAAGCGTGAAAAGCGTATACAAGAAACAAACAAAAGACTGCACGAACGTCGGCCATCTTTTTTTCATCGCAATTTCACGCTTCCTGGTTTGAGAACAAAACACTAAAAAAAGCAATTAAAACTTGCTAAAAACACGAACAACCCACGCAGATCGTGAAAATGATACTTACAATTACGTTTTGCAGCAACTAACCATGTTGTTTATAATGTCTTCAACCCTAAAACGCAATAAATGGAGTGAAATCACATTTTATTTTCTAAAACATGTCGGCTAAAGTGAACGTTAATGACCGAAGTATTCCGAATGAGTCGACGACAAGTGTTTTGGAACACTTCTGTCCGAGACGGGTCCCTTTAATTATAAGCCCAGTTTCAGGGAAAGAGATATTTAAAGTTTTTCCCTATATATAAGTCTATTTTGTGTTTTAGAAAAATATAACCATGAACCCATGGTTCCCTGAAAAATAAAGGAAAAAATTAAAAAGGAAAAAGATATGCCTCCTGTGAGATTTGAAACCACGACCTGAATAATTAAAGGGGACATTTATCAATTTAAGGGCAATAACTCCGGCCTTACTAGGACGATTCTTTACGCGTCACACCCCACTATTGGATAAACATTATAATGAAGTCTAATACACCCGCACTATATAGCCTAGTTTAAAATATCTCGTTAAATTCAACGATATATTACTGTAACGTTTGCAATGTGAGGATATGGTGGCTGATATGTGCCATCTCGTCTTTTCGTTATTTCGCTGCGAAATAACGCCGTTTCGCTGCGAAATAAAGCCGGGCGAAAAGACGAAAAAACGCAGGGCGAAGTAACGAAAAAACGCCGAGCGAAAAGACGACAAACAGTCAAAACGCCGTGCGAAAAACGAAAAGACGAAAAACCGGCACGCAAAAAGATGACATTTTATACATTTAAAAAACGAAATAACCTCCGGCGAAATACCGGAAAAACGCCTTTAAAATTTCGTTATTTCGTGTGATTTTTTTTCTTTTTTTCGTTATTTCGCCCGGCGTTTTTTCGTCTTTTCGTTATTTCGCCCAGCGTCTTTTCGCGTGGTGTTATTTATTCTGTGTAGTAAACACATTTGGCTAGCAAACGGTCCCATATCTGGAATAAAACACCGATTCAGTTTTTCAACATTTTGCGTCATTCATTCTTGAAATAAACATCTGTCAAAACCACATCTACCTAACCTCTGTGCTCACACTCTCAAAAGAAATAATCCTGACAAACACAGTAAAATACTTACTATTCATGACAACAGACATACTACTTTAACCTCAGGTTAGATTTAACAATGAAATAAAAACTAATCTTGGGAAAAACACATGCAAACTAGAAACTTTGGATTTTTTCAAGGAACTATTTTAGCACCCTACGACCCGGAAGTACTTCCTGACTGGTCTGACACCATATGATTAAGGTTTACCACCACCAATTAGCATATAAATCTCCGAGGTGTCGAATGTAGTTTTATTACTAAAAATAGTTCCCATTTTTGATTGAGAAAAATCATTTTAGGTGAAAAAGGTTTGGCACATTTGCTATTTTATTTTGTTGGTGTATATATAAGAAGCGGATGTTTCACTTTTGACAGGTTATTTTTGAAAAATGTTCCAAATTCAAATGTAGATCTACCTAATACAAACATTGAGAACAGCTCTGCAAGAAACAGCTGTGACCTTGACATGGTGGGCAACAAGAAGTGGTCCTCTTGTATGTGTTGTGACCCCATGGTTTCTGGTGATTTTTAAAAGAAGAGAGTTATAACTACATGAAAAGTGCTGTGCTGCATTATCCATACTTTATTTCAAGTTGCAAGATGTCAGCAACAACTCTCATTTTTACATTGTTGTCTACTGGACAAATAATTAGCGCTTAATCATGAATGTTCTATTTTATTTAAGCATTATTCTCGTCGTGTATATTTATCAGTTTTTTCTTTACTCTAACTAATGTGAACATTATGCATAACACACTGCATTGATGATTCAGCATAAAGCTTTTGAAAAATAAATATATATATATATTTAAAAGAAACAATTTAAACGTTAATTCTGAATTTCTTTGCAAAAGTTGTTTACCATGAATCCGACACACATTGTCATACTATAGAACCATTTATTTTTGCGGACCACTACATTGGATATTTCCCTCTAAAGGATTCCATAGAAAAGAAATGATTAAATTATAGATTTCACTGTACTTACTCTTATACCTCTCTCACACAGTGAAGAATATCCTTGCGAATATGAAAATTTGAAATTCGCGGCAAATTCACCGAAAATGATAAGATTGGCCTGGAGAAATACTGAAAAAAGTGAGGCCTTATGAATGCTTCCGAAATTCTTATGAATCCTTGCGATTACATATGCAGGCGTCACACTGTCCCGAAATTGACACCAGATGGCCATACGAATATGGAATTTTGAATTTCGCGCGAAGATGGCCCCGAACTTGGTCAACAGCCAATGAACAGCCGAAGCAAGTACGATGCCTACAGAAGGTCACACGATGGCACCCGCACCACACACGAAGGCAACACGAAGATGTGAATTTGTATAGTAGTTTATACCCACAGGACACACGAAGGCCACACGATGGCTACACGTGACCTCCCGATGGTATAAAACCTTCGGCCGACCGTGGGAAATTCAATTGCTGATCGGAGATTATTGGGAGGAGAACACACAGTACATTTCAACTTTATTTCAAATTTAATTCAACTTTAATTCAACTTTAACATGCCACCCAAGGCAGAGAGAGGCAAGGGGAAGAAGCTGGCTGGTAAATACAGAACTCAGAAGAGGAAAGCAGAGGAAACTGAGAATTTAGAGGTCCAAGAAGACAGCACTGAGTCTCCAACCAGAGAGAGAAGGGTGAGGAAATCCAAGAAAGATGTCAGTCCTTGTCCAAGTAAAACTCCAGAGCGGTCCCCAGAGGGTTCCAGGTCTCCTCAGCGGTCTGAAAGGTCTCCTCAGCAGTCTGACTGGTCTCCTCAGCAGTCTAGGAGGTCTCCTCAGCAGTCCCAAGAGTCTCGGCAGCATTCACCTTCTCCCCTCCTCCTCGTAACAGACATCCCGAATCCTCGGATGATGAAGGTAAATATTTATAACTTATTTTTGGTATCGATGGGGGGCAAGAGGGGTTATTGATTTTGTTATATATTCCCATACATTGTTGTCCTGCATGTACTTAATTTTTTTTCCATTTGGTATCTTTTTAGATGAGTCAGCTTCCCCCGCCCTCCCTGCAGGCAAGTCCAAATCCAAGCCTGAAGTGGGCAAGGGCAAGGGCGACAAAGGGAAAGGCAAGGCCGAGAATGAGAACCCACCCCCTGGTGCACCATACAGCTTCACAGAGGCGCAGGAGGAGGTAATCGCTCGCTGGATGGAGAGTAAG